>PVKS010014353.1:0-48564 GCA_004027875.1 Aplodontia rufa | reverse complement strand
CCCTTATCCCTCCCTTCCCCTTCCCGTTATAACTCTAAAAAAAGTATTAGATTGTAAAGCATTACATCTTATCTGGATTTAACTCATGTTACTAGACCATCTTTCTCACTGTCCAGGGTCTAGTCCCCACCTCCACCTATGAGTGGAGACAATCGACCCTTAGATCTCTGGGTTAAGCTGATTTTACTCAACATGATCTTTTTAAGCAGGTCGTTGGGAGCCAAGGCAAACTTGAGGCACCGTGGTCAAGCTGTTTTCTTGTAGTTGTGAAGATTATTGTGATAACTTTGAAATGCATCCCATTTTTTTAAAGCCTGTCAAATTGTGAATTTTCACGATCAGTTTTGAAATAAATGATATAATTTCATAAAAGTACTCCAGATTCCAGAAGCACCAAATGGACAAATAATGAGAAATGGACACTACTGTTAATGTATAGTGAAAATATGCTTTTGTGGTTGTTTACTTGTCTATTATTTATACCTTGCTCATTTCAGAAAAAATTTAAGGCACATCGACCAAGTTGTTTGGTGCTTTGAAGGAGGGAATTTGAACTTCTCCACAATGTAATTTACTACAGCCAACTGGAATAAATAGCTCAAATGGTGTAAATGCTCCACACAGAGAAGATAAATTAATTGTGCTCATCTGGTATTAGTTTATAGCCTGCCTCCTTTTTCTTTCTTTATCCCTCTTTCCTCCGCCTGCCTCCTTTTTCTTTCTTTATCCCTCTTTCCTCCCTCCCTCCTTCCCTCCTTCCCTCCCCTCCTTCCTTCCTCCTTCCCTCTTTCCTTTAGTCCTTCTTTCCTTCAGATCTGTGAGTGAAAGAAGCAATAGCATCATTTTCAATAAATATTCAAATACATGTTCCCCCTTCTGCCAATTAAAGCTTTGAAGAGTCCCTTTTAATCCTTAAGTAGGTAAAGGAAATGGTGTTTGGTGGAGGACAGTGGAGGGCTCTTTTTCTATTTTCCATGTCAGGAGAATTTTTATTACTCTAGAGGCTGAGGGTAGAAAACCCAACTCTCAGGGGTTAACGGGACTTTTTATTTTACTTGTCAACAGAAGGACTTTCATAGGTTGAAGTGACAGCTTCCAACTCCTGCCACACACATCCTATTTTTGGAGAAGCGTGCTCTATGGGAGGCAGATTTGGTTGACACAGTGGAGGTCCTAAGCCACTTTAGCTAAGCTGGGAATATGTTTTCCAGAATTACTTTTTCTCCATAGTCCTGGGTGACTGTGGTCCACACTCTTGTTTTATGTGTTTTGCATGAGACTTTCTGGGAAGCAGCAGTCCTCCTGTTTATTTGCTGATGGAGGAGACAAGTGCTGTTGCTATTGCTACTGCTGCTAGGGACTGTCACTTGCTGTTTGTCACCAGCTCTCCTTGTGGCTTTCACAGCTCCTGCAGGCCCCTCCTCAGCCTGCCTGGCTGCCTGGCCACTGGATATCACAATGCAATTGGAGAACTTGAGGTAGTGAGATATTGATACCTTCCATTCTGTCCTCTTGGTGTTCAGCAACTCTTCAGCTTCCCTTGGAGAGTGAAAGTTTATTATGAAGAAGTTTGAACACATAGAAAAGTGATAAAAATAAATAGTCCTAATGCCACATTAAACTTACTTGATATTTTGTGCATATTATCTTATCAATTCATATATAGACTTTTATTTACTCTAATTATACAACAAAATTTGAGACTATGAAAAATGTATACCTACATTTTAAATGTGTACTTTTAATGTAATATGTAATAAATATATAAATGAGATTATACACAAGTAAGTATATGTTCAATATTTTAAAAACAACTTTGGGGCTATATTGAACATAGACTTTTAATTTGAACTTTTCTCGTTCCAACTTGTTAGCATGTCCTCAATTGCTTGAATACTCAAGAATATTTTTTTCTTTTTCTCTTTGGTAAATCAGAAAAAAATGTTGTTTTTATGATTTCCTAATTATTACTTATAAAATCAAACAATTGTTTAGGATCATTATAAATTTGGGAAAATATCAAAGGTCTTTTGCATAGGATTTCAAAACACTTCATGATTTCTTTTGCAGGGATTTATGGCCAATTCTCTTTTTTTCTCTCAAAAGTGCTTTACATTACAATTCATTTTAGCCACTGTGTTTTACAATAGGTCACCAGAACATATTCATCTTAAAACTTCAAGTTTTAGAATAATCATTGCATCATAATTATATATGTGGTACATTTATACATGAACAGAGCACAAGCTGGTAAATTTGATTCCCCAGTAGAGTAAGTGGGAATGAAATTGTATATTTTGTGCCTGTGCGAATGTGGCATGATGATTCCCACTATTATGTACAATTTTGATGAACCAATAAAAATGCAATTTTGTATTATTTAGCTAAAATGGAAAATAATTTTAATAATTATCTTGTATTATCCTTTGTTTACCCATTTTCCTATTGAGTAAATATTTATTCAAGTTCTTCCTTTTTTGTATTTTAAGTAAGAATGCATTATGAAACTTTATTTATAAAATTTTTTGTAGACCTGTGTTTATTTCCTTAGATGAACACCTAGCATATGGGAATTCCATTTAAATTGACTTTATTTATGTATTTGGGATGAATTGAACCCAGGGTGCTCTATCACTGAGCTGAGCTATATTCCAAGCCCTTTTTATCTTTATTTTTGAGACAGAGTCTTGATAAATTGCCCAATCTGCCCTTGAACTTGATATTCTTCTGCCTCTAGTCTCCCCTGTTGCTGGAAACACAGGCTTGCATCACTACACCTGGCAAAAGGATATTTTTTAATGCATTCGATCCTTCAGGCTGAACTGACTTCTGAAAATGTGTTTCCATAAAGCCAGGAGAGTTTTTGATAGCTCTTCCTGGGAAACACTGGGTTTGATCAATAGTATTGCTGTGAATTGGCGTGGGAGGCTTGCATGTGGTGGTGAGGGCCGTGGACTACAGGGCAGGATGCTGCTGACATCTGAAACTAAGCCTGAAGCCTGCACTCTGCCAGGGTTCCTTGTCTTCTCTTCATGCTCCCTAGGCTGCAAAATAGGCCAGTGAAAGTAGTACCTATGCACTTATAGTGGTGACTATCATCTAAAATAACTGATGCGAAGCACTTAGAATAGGACCTGAACATCACTGTCAAAGAAAGTCAGCTACTGCTCTTGAAAAATGCTATCTCATTATGTTGATTGTTTTCACTGTTGTCAGGTTAATAATGCTTCATATAGGTATTGTTCATTTTACTTCATTTAGAGGTTGTTTCTCATGCATATTCTCCTTTCTGCCTCAGCTGGTTCCTATTTATGCACTAACAGGTGCAAACTTTTCATCGTCCTGTGCACTGCACTTCCCCCAAGTTTATCCTTTGATTATTAGATTTTATTTAACATTTTAGTACACTCATTGTTTAAGTAACAGTAAAAATAGTAAATGCAAGGATATCACAATTTTGAAAAACAAGAAAGTAATATAGAATTTACACAATTACTTATAAGAGAGAATCCAAAGAAGCAATTACACATGTTTTTTAAGAATTTCTGATTTCCTTTCTCTTTCCCTTTTTTATTCATTCTTTCTCTTCTTTCCTATATATGTGTATTTTTAAACAATTTGAGTTTCATACTTGTATTCCTTTAAGCAATACAGTCAACAATATATTGACAATAACTCTTCATGTTACTATGTCATTACCAATGGTCACAAAACTCCATTGCATGACTACTTCATGACATGTTCAACCTGGTATCTTACCTTCTACTTTAAATACACTTAATAGAATTATTTTAACTTTTCACAGATAGAAGTTTATATTTCTTAAAATGTTCTCAACTACTCATGTAGGCTCAGTTTATATTATTTCCCTAGTATGGTGTGCTTGTCTTAGTCAACATAGGTTGCTATAACAACATTCTCAGGCTAGGCGACCTCAGTGACAAACATTTTTCTTCGATCCTTCTGGAGGTGTCAGATGATTGAGTTCCTGGTTAAGGCATGTTTCTTGGCTTGCAGGCAGCTAGCTGCCCTCTCACTGTGACTTCACATAGTCCAGAGAAAGAGAAGGGAAGAGAGGGAGATAGAGATAGAGAGAGAGGGAGAGAGAGAAGGAGCACAACCTAAGTCTCTTTTCCTCTTCTCATAAGGACACTAATCCCATCATGAAGGGGCCATTTAAATTTGATCACATCCTGAAGTCACCTCCTCCAACATCAAGATTCAGGGCTTCAGCATATGAATTTGGGGGAAGCATCCTCATCCACAAAAGACAAGACTGATAACACACTTTAAGATGTGGTTTCAAATGCATGGCAGCAAATTGGTTACCTCTACATACATCATCACCGACAATGGGCAGGACCGTGGAGTTTCATAAATCCTTCAGTACATAACTTTCATTGGGAGTCCCTCAGAAGAGCTGCCCTGAAAGGCTCCTGTAGGGACTGGAATGGGGTCCTCAGAACCTGAGGAGAGGGAGCTCAGAGTCTGAACATCCCCACCAGTCACAGCACTTTGATTTCCTCTTACTTTGCTTATGGTCAGTAACATACATCCTTTTGTAAAATATTTTTTTTTTGACTGACAAAAATTAAGAACGCTGTGAATTGTTGTTAATTTGATGGTGAAATATAGTTTTTCACAGTTCTTTCTATTTTTATTTCCTTGATAAATAGTGAGATGAAATGCTTTCTTTTCTTCATTAGACCTTACTACTCTTCTTTTGCAATAATTTTTTGATCTGAATTTTAGGCTGTATTGTTTGCATTTTCTGTCAGTGAGAATTTTTAAACCAGTAATATGAACGCTTTATTGACATGGTGAGACAAAATAAGCTAAACAATGTTTTATGGGAAATCTAATATAATATCTGGTGAAATATGCATTGACTTCAGCATTGTACATTAAAATTGAGCTTGAAAATGCATTGTAATAAGTTTGGCAGTGAACTCTTGGGACATAAATACTTGGAGGGTTTGACAACTGTGCTGAAGTTTTCCTGCTCAGCAAAATAAGGAGAAAGAATAATTGGTTGACAGAAAAGAGATAGAACCAATTAAGGTTGAAGATAAGTGAAGGGCATAATGGGATTTCAATTAAGTGGGAGTAAGGTTCCATAGGATTAAATCGTGAAGCCTCCGATCTGGCTGGACTTTAACTCTCATTGTCATGATGATCGGAGTAACATGCAAATGTCGTGAACCTCAGATACATTTATATTGAACTACCTTGACGTCTGTTTCCAGAGAGCTTGCCTAGGAAAGCATTTGCAGATGAAAGTAAAAGGATCCGTGCTAAATTCTGTGCTCCAGAGGTTCCTTAACTTTCTTAAGATCTTTGCTAATCATTGTAATGATTAACATAAAGCCTTTATGATTCCAAGCAGCCTCACCTGTTCTATTTGATGGACTTGGCTGTGGGAGCAAATTATAGGCCCGGGACTGTCTCTTTTGAGACTTGGACCCTTGGATTACTGACTTTACAAGTCTGTTGCCTCGGTTGCTCTTCCTGATCTTGTCACCACCAAGAACTGAACACTCTGAAATGGTGATGATAAACAGAGAAACTCACCGTGGACTCCAAGGCTTATTTTTCCAGGTTTGTCATTTCCCCCCATATATATATTTTGATTGCTATTTTATTTATTTATCTGATGTTGCATTTCATCTTAGGGAATTTCTAGGCATGATGAAAATCTTCTTTGCTATTCTTTCCTTAGTGATGTTTTCCAGCTGCATGATTATTTAAATATTTGTTTACTCCTGTCTCTCATACTTTTAAGACTTTGATTGAACATTTAAAATCTTCAGTCTAGAAGTTGTTTTTTATAAAAAGCTTGTGGTAGAAATAATGATTCCATTGTCTCCCAATGCATTCCCCATGCTCTGTAACATTTTAAGAATCATTCTTTGTTCACAAATTCAAGATGCTATGTTTATCATTAGCCAGCATACTTACACATGTGTTTTTATTTTGCTTTGCTTTTTTTCATCTGTTCCTTTGAGTTTTTCTTTTTCAAATGCATTTTTCAAATGCACTGTATTTTTCAAATTCACTAGAATAAAGAACAACTTCTGCTTCAGAATTTTAATTTTGGAATTAAGGAAAAACAACTCTTGTAATGTGTTTGTGCTTCAACATAGGCTATCATGTCAGGCTTACATCCTTCTGCTCAGGTTTCAGACCTTTTATCACAATCATAGCCATCATCTTGGGTGCACATTAAATGTGCAATCTTAGCTGAATTGCCAGGGATTTATATACAATCCTTCTGGCATCCACTTTTAATAAACTACCCAGGTAATTTTTCATAGGACCAAACCTTAAGAAATAATTTCTTAAGCTAATATTTCGCTGGTTTTCATTAAAAATATATAATATGGGTAAGAAAAGCACATTTTACTTTATTTTTGAAACTCTGTATCTAAAAATCTGAGAATGGAATTATTTTAGTATCTGATTTATTCTGCTCTGAATAATGTGTTTTGACATTCAGTTATTAGCGATGTGTGATTCTAAACATAAAATTGGCCCCAAGTCTGAGTATTTGCTGTCTTGTACCACTACCAGTAAGGTCTACTGATTTTAGTACATGATTTGAGGACTGGATAAAAAGGGTTGAAATAAAAAAAAAAATAAAAAAAAATTTAAAAAAAATTAAAAAAATTAAAAAAATTAAAAAAAAAGGGTTGAAATATATTATCTAGCATCTTCTGATAACTATTAGACCTGAATAGCTATTGGAAAACCCGCAAGGAATACTCTCTGGGATGTGTATGGCAAAGTATTTTAGAGCATTTGGGTAGGAGTTCTACAAATGCACAGTTTGTGCCCTTATTGAGATATAATTTTAAAAGAACCAGAGTCCATACAATTTTAACTTTTAGGAAGTGGAATAAAGGGACAATACATTATGTGTTTTATTCAACTTTTTTTCATTGCTGTAACCAACCTACCTGACAAGAACAACTTAGAGAAGGGAAATTTCATTTGGGGCTCACAGTTTCAGAGGTTCAGTCCTCACATAGCTGATTCCATTGCTCTAGGCATAAGGTGAGGCAGCACATCAAGAGGGAAAGACCCATCAGAGAGAAATTGCCCAGCTCATGGCAACAAAGAAGAAAAGAAAGGAGTGGGCAGAGAGAAAAGGCGCTGTAAGGAGGATGCACCCTTCCAGGGCACACTTCCAGTGACCCAGTCCTCCAGCCAAGCCCCAGCTGCCAACAGTTACCTCCTAGTCATTCAAACTAGGATGGACTGATTAGGTCGTAGCTTTCCTGATTTAATTGCTTCAACAGATAATATCCTTGCATTAACTGAAGCATAGCAATTCATGTCTAGTAGTTATCAGAAGATGCTAGATAATATATTTCTACCCATTTTATCCAGTCCTCAAATCCAAACCATAATAATATAGATAAACAATATATAGTCCATAATTCACATCAACTGAGAGGGTAGAATTGGCTGAAGAATTATTTTCAAAAGGGAGAAATGAAATTCCAGAAAAAGAAAATGAAAATTCCTAATGAAGGAAATGCGAATCAAAACTTCAATGAGATTCCACCTCACTCCTGTTAGAGTGGCAAAAATGAAGAAAACGAACAACAACAGATGCTGGAGAGGATGTGAGAAAAGAGGAACACTGTCACACTGCTAGTGGGACTGCAAACTGGTTCAGCCACTCTGGAAAGCAGTGTGGAGACTCCTCAAAAAATTAGGGCTGGAACCACCTTATGACCCAGCTATCCCACTCCTGGGTATTTTCCCAAAAGAGTTAGAATCAGCATACTATAGAGATACGACTTCATCAATGTTTATAGCAGCTCAATTTACTATAACTAGACTATGGAATCAACCCAGATGCCCCTCACTGGATGAGTGGATTAAAAAACTTTGGTACACATATACAATGGAATACTAATCGGCCATTAGAGAAAACAATATTATGGCTTTTGCAGCCAAATGGATGGAGATGGAAAAAGTTATGCTAAGTGAAGTATCCCTATCTCAGAGACTCAAGGGCCGAATGTTTTCTCTCATTTGTGGAAGCTAGATTACATCTGGAAACAGTATGTTAGATGGCTAAGCTAATAATAACCTCAAATTGTATGATATTTTATGCAAACAGGGAGATCCTTGCCTAGGATACCTGGAGGCATAGGGTGGGGGACAGGGTTGGGGGAGGGATTAGGAAGGCTATCTAGGAGGCTGGAGGGTGGGAGTATGAGTGAATCATCTCAGGAGGAGATATCCATTTAACTCAGGAGTTTTTCTGAGGGAAACATAGAATCACGGGGAACCCAAGGAGGTCATCCATGACATGACATCAGTCTTGGCTAACTATGTAAATATACATTTGTTCTTGATTGTTTGACAATGATTCCCCCTCAATTGTAACTTCATATTCATCTAACAAAAAAATGGGGATTGTGGGAAATGGATCAGAGAGTTGAGAGTTAACAGAAGAATTCACCCTTTGATCAGGGGATATAGAAAATATGTTTAGTTATCACTAAGTCAAGGACAGCAATAAATAGTCCAACATATACTATGGTCAAATGGAAGTTGCATCTGACAGAGTTAAACAGGGAAAGGCAAGTTTATTTAAGACCATTGCAATAGGGGAGAGAGACTGATCTCAGACTTTGTGAGATGAAAATCAGGAGACTTTGACAGTGCTTTGTGAGCCAGCAGAAAAAACAGAGAAGACCTTAGCAAAAGAGTTTGTCAATGATTCAGTCATCCTGTTATTGGTCCTTATCATGAAGTTGGGCTTCTCATCTCCCATGGAGTCTGGGAAATAATGTCACTGTCATATTGGTTGCATTGAACAGAGTATGGCTCTCAGATCCTTGTGAAAAACATTCTTAGATTGAAACTGTCAAGAGACTAGAAGAAAACTTTCATCTCAAAGGGCAGAGAAAGAATTTTAAATGAACGTTTTCTAAAGCAAATGCTATAACTGAGGTCAGGGTTCTATAGACCATGAACCTGTCCTTTAGTCCAGCCATGGGAATGCTAAGGACTTCAGGTATCTATTCCATCTGATTATTTCTATCAGTTCAGGCTAGGTATCCTGGGAAATAGCGCAACCAGAAGAGACAGGACTATAGTCTCCTTAAAGTGTTCATTCAAAGAAAAGCAAATCCCAGCATGGATCTTCAGGAAATCTGAATGCAAGGAAGCTTTTGATCCAAAGTTACAGAGGAAAAGGAATTCTTTTGTCTTCCTGGACCATGATTATCTGAATTAAAAAAAGGAAAGCACTGAGATTGCTAACAAATTTACACAGCAAATCTGCACCTTTTAAAAGCAAAGGATATAATCAAAATCCAAATTTGCAGCTGACAAACTTTGCAGCTGACAGTTCTTGAATCTCAAAGAACATAGATTATTTGTTTAATGTAGCATATTTGTTGACAGAAGCAAGATAAACTATCATTTTATTTAGTGTAATATTCATGTATTTATTTATTGATCTATTTTTTCAATATTTTGAGGAATTTATTTTTAATGATCACATACCAGATATTACATTAAAATTCTTTCTTGGAAGTCCTTATCATGTAAAAAATTCTTATCATGGAAGTTCAGCTTCTCATCTCCCATTGATTCTGGGATTCTGGGATAATTGCACTCTCATTCTTGATTGTGTTGCAAAAGGACAGTTCTCAGGTCCTTGTGAAAGACAGTCTTGGAATATAAACTGAAGAGGCTGGGGGCAAATTTACAAATAGGTACAGCCCTGTTGAGTATCTATGGGCTGATGGTGGAGAACATTTCATAGGATAAAATGTATTTGTATTATGCAGACAAATTTGCTGTCTTAGATGCTTTCCAGAAACAATAGATTGTGAAACAGCTTCAAGACAGTGAAAGGAGTAGGTCCCTATGGAGTCACACAACTCTGGAAGCAATGCTAGACAGGACATACTGTAACTCTTTTATTTTTTAAGTCTTCAAGATTTTTCCAGATAGTGCTTCTCACTAAGTAATTTATAGTAAAATGAATGTTTAAAGTATTATTATATTTTTAAAGAGAGAGAGGGAGAAAATGAGATAGAAAGAATCGGTTTTATTTATTTTTTCTTCTGGCCTTTGTTGCTCCAACACTTAATTGTGCACATGGTGCAGGGGTTTGGACCTTGGGCCTCCTACATGCCAGGCAAGTGTTCCAACAGCTGAGCTACCACTCCAGACCCTGTTAAAAGTATTATTAAAATAAAAATGAAATTGAAAAACCGTATAGAGGAGGAAGGATGACTGTCCCAATCTTAAAAATATAATTCTTATAAAGTACAAGTAAGACAAATAGAAAGGGTGATAAGCTATATAGCTCTCATCACTATGATGTTACTAATAAAACAGACTTTCTACCTATGTTACTGGTTTTGAATTTTGCCAGACCCAGAGCATCTTAGCAAACCTTTGCTTCCACAGCTCTGCCTCTCTCCACTGTTAGGTGCTCAGAAGCTGCTTTCTGTATTTTCATTTTTTCAAGGCCGTCATGACTTCCTTCCTGCCCTGAACCTCCCCTGTCCATTCATTCTGTATAATACTAAATTTTCTTGCAAAGACTATTTACCACTCTTATCTAGACCTTCAAGTGTTTTCTTTAATGCTTAATTACCTTCACATTTGAACAAGTATTGTATCAAACAAGTTTTTGATTGTCTTGTCTCAAATTCAAATCATAAAAGTGTCTATTGAGTATGTTCCATTGGGATGAGAGAAAAGTTTCCTCAATCCATGTAGCTGAGGTTTCTTGAATCACTTTTATATTTACATTTTGAAAAGATTTTCCATGTTGAAAGAATCATGGTTACAGTAGACAGTCACACACACCTGGGACACTAAATAATCACCTATTTTTATTAAGACTAACCTTGGTATCTCTTTTAGTCATTCAGAAGAGGATTCAACACTTGATTATGGAATAAAGGAAGAGTATCTTAAATACTTCTCATGCTTGCTTAAACATAACAAAAAAGTAGTAAAAGCTGAAATAACTATAATGGTCCATACAGGAACAAGTGTTAAACATATCTTTCTAAAATATTTTTTCTTCTTTGCTCTAATTGCTTCTATTTTCTCTTATCTTTAATTGTTCTATAGTCATTTTAAAACATTATAGTAATAACACATGTTTTTTATGGCAACTTCAGGAATGAAGAAAAAATGCCTCCTCTTTATGAGTTAGACATGCTTTGGAATGAGAGTCCCAGAACCTTGCAGTTAAGGCTTGTGTCCCCTTCAGCCATCACGTGCTAGAAACTTCATCTGTAGTGCAACGGTGTTGGTGGTGGGCCCTAAGGAGGTGTTTAGATCTCAGGGATTCCCTTCCCTGAACAGATGCTGTTAAAACTGCCTTTAAGAGCAGGTTTGCCCTCTCTTCTGCTCCTCTGCTATGGGAGGACACAGGTCCCATCCCAGAGGCTGGTAGCTCCATCTTGACTTCAAAACCTCCAGCGCTGTGAGGAAGAAAATCCTGTTCTTTACGCAGTCTCAGTTATTCTGTCCCAGCAGCACAAACAGGCAGAGGCATCTGCTGATTGCATGGAGGAGGAACTCATTTTCTTCATCTGCTCAGAAGCTTTCAGTCAGCAGTGGCTGGGCTGATCCTATCTCTACCACAGACGCAATTTTTCTGGCCAGTCTTTCACGTTGCAGTCTGATTGCTACAGCTCCACGAATCATTTGAGTTTAAGGCAGAGAAGCAGAAGAGCATGAAAATGTACAGCCAATTATCTTTCTTTCTTTCCTTCCCGCCCATATCTTCCTGAACTATTCTTTTTTAAAAATTTTATTGAGGAGTTGTGTTGTTGTACAATCATAAATGCATGTGTAGCAACAATATATGTCCCTAATCCTAATGCAAAATCACTACCACATCACCCACACCCCAGATCTTGACAAATATTTCTGCCCTATAACATATATAAATGTCTTTATATATACATATGTATATATATATACACATATATGTGTGTGTGTGTGTAATGACACACATACATATAAATGAATATATATAAGATTGTACATTTTCCAGAATTAAATAATTGCATATGTATTATTTGGCTTCTCAGGGGAGTGAAGAGTAAGTTACATTGTTGATTGTCTCCCAGATTCCTCTCTATCATCCTTCCCTCTTGCTTCCCTCCTTCTCCCTCCCACTCATGTATCGATGGTTCCCTAGATCATGTGTTGCTTTGACTATGGTGACTCTAGTACATGAGTCTGACTGTTCACCCAAGCCTGGGTTTACCTCTTTCATCCACAAATGATGGAAAATATTTACCCTTGAGTCTCTGGGTTTGACTAATTTTGCACAGCATAATTTCTTCCATTGCCATTCATTTACCTACAAATGCTGAGTAGAACTCTATTCTATAAAACATATACCACAGCTTTTGGACCATTCATCCAGTGAGGGGCATGTGGGTTGATTCCATAATTTAGCTGTTGTAAATGGAGCTGCTGTGAACATTGATTTTGCTGTGTTGCTGTAATGTGATCATTTTAGCGCTTCTGGGAAAATACCCAGAAGAGGGATATCTGGGTTGTGTGATAGATCCATCCCTAAGGTTTTGAGGAGTCTCCACACTGCTTTCCAGAGCAACTATACAAGTCTGCAGTTCCCCCAACAGTGTGTTTGTATTCCTATCTCCCCTGCAACCACTCCAGAATCTGTTCTTGTTTATATTCTTCATATTTGCTAATCTGACTAGAGTGAAGTGAAATCTTAATGTAGTTTTGATTTGCATTTCTCTGATTACTGGTGACTTAGAACACTTTCTCATGTATTCATTGACTTGCTCAATTTCCTCTGTTGAGAAGTTTCTGTTTAGCTCTCTGGCCCATTTATTGATTGGATTATTTGTATTTTTGATATCCAGTTTTTTTGAGTTGTTTGTAAATTTGGGATGTTAGTCCTTTGTCAGAGGAATCACAGGCCATGATTATCTCCCATAGTTTTCCTGACAGTTTTGACCATTTGGCTGAGCAAAATTTTCTTAGTTTAATGGCATGACACTCATAGATTCTTTTATTCTTTCATGGAAGGGGGGGTGTCCTGTTGAAAGTCATTGCCTACTCACATATGTTGGAGTGTTTGTTTAAATTTCTAGTTCCTTGATCCATTTTGATTTGATTTTTGTTCAAGGTGAGAGATAAGGATCTAATTTCGACTTTCTGCAAGTATCTGTCCAGTTTCTCCAGCACAATTTGTCAAATAGGCTGTCATGTTATATTTTGACCCCCTTTGTCAAAGATCATATATTTAAAGATTTGTAGGTTTGTCTCAGAGATTTCTATTCTAGTTCAGTGGTCCTTCTTCCTGTTTTGATACCAGTACTATGCTGTGTTTGTAACTACAACTCTATAGTATAATTTTAGATCTGGTTTTGTAAAATCTTCTCTTTCATCTTTTCTTGCTTGTAATGTTTTGGCTATTCTGGGTTTCTGGTTGTTCCAAATAAATTTGAGAATTGCTTTTTCTAGATCTTTAAAGAATAACATTGGTACCTTCGTGGGGATTGCATTGAATCTGTATAGTGATTTTAATGGAATGGCCATTTAAATTATGTTAATTCTGCCTAACCAAGAACATGGAACATCTTTCCATCTTCTCTGGTTTTCTTTAATTTCTTTTTTTAAGTTTGAAAACTTTCCTTGTACAAGTCTTCTACTTTCCTTGTTAGATTATTCCCAAGTACTTTATTTTATTGTTTTTATCTTATTGTGAATGGGATACAATTCCCAATTTCTTCTTCTGTCCTATTATTGTTAGCATATAGGAAAGGTATTGATTTATAGGTTTTGATCTTGTAGTCTGTCACTTTGCTAAATCTGTTTATAATCTCAAGCAGTTTTCAGGTGGAGTTTCTTGGATCTTCCAGTTATCTTCCAGCATCATATTGTCAGCAAAAAGTGATGGTTTTACTTTCTCTCTTCCTATTCATATCCCTTTGACTTCCTTCTCTTGCCTAATTGCTCCAGCTAGGGTCTGAAGAACTACATTGAATAAAAGCAATGAGAGTGGACAGCCTTGTCTTGTTTCTGAGTTTAGTGGAACTGCTTTCAGCTTTCCTCCATTTAGTATTGTATTAGTTGAGGGTTTATCACATAAGACCTTTACATAGTTAAGTTCCTTTGGTCCCTATCTTCTCTAGAGTTTTGAGCATAAATGGATGCTGGATTTTATTGAAGGTCTTTTCTGCATCTATTAAGATGATCATACTGCTTTTGTACTTAATTCTGTTTAAGTGATGTATCACATTCATTGATTTGCGTATGTTGAACCAGCCTTGCATATGTGGAATGAAGCCCGCTTGATTGTGGTGAATTATCTTCTTGACATGTTTTTGAATGTGGTTTGCTAAAAGTTTATTAAGCATTTTTGTGTCGATGTTTATCAAGGATATTGAGCTGTAGTTTTCTTTATTTGATGTGTCTTTGTTGGGGTTTTTGGTATCAGGGTTATGGTTGCCTCATAAACAGTGTTTGGGAGAGTTCCATCCAATTGAATTTCTTGGAATAGCTTAATAAAGAAAGGTGTTAGCTCCTTTTGGTTGGTGTGGTAAAACTCAGTGGGGAATCCATCAGATCTTGAGCTTTTCTGTTTTGGAATGCTTTAAATTGCTGTATGGATTTCAGTGCCTGTTATTGGGCTGATTAGGACTTAAATATTATCCTGTGTCAATTTAGGGATGTTGTATGCATCCAGAAATTTATCCATGTCTTCCAGATTATCTGACTGAGAGGTGTTAGTTTTTCAAAATAGTTTCTGTTAATACTTTGGATTTCTGTGGGGACTGTGGCAATTGCTCCATTTTTGTTGGTGATGCTGTTGATTTGCTTCAATTCCCTCTTTCTTTTTGTGAGATTTGTTGGGTTGGTCAATTTTATTTAGCTTTTTTGTAAAACCAGCTCTTTGTTTCATGCATTCTTTTTCTTATCTCTCTCTCTTCTTTTTTAATTTCATTGATTGCATCTCTGATCTTGATTCTTTGCTGCCTTCTTCTGTCTTTGGAATTAGATTATTTCATTTTTAGGAATTTGAAGTGGAGCATAAGCTTATTTGTTTGGGATCTCTCCTGATTTTCAATCTAGGTAATCAATGCTATAAATTTTCCCCTTAAGAATGCTTTCATGCTATCCCAAAGGTTTTGATAAATTGTGTCTTCATTCTCATTTGTTTCCAATAATTTCTTCATTCCTGCTCTCATATCTTCTTGGATCCACTCTTTATTTAATAGGGTATTGTTCAATATCCATGTATCTATGTTTTTTTCTTATCATATTTCAAGGCTTATGGTGTAATGGTCTGATAGGTCTGATAGGATAGATTGTGTAATATCTCTTTTTTATGTTTGATGAGATTTCCATTGTGAACTGGAATATGGTCTGTTTTGGAGAAGGATCTTTACATTCTTGAGAAGAAGGTATACTCAGCCTATTTGGGGAAGAAAATCCCCAGATGTATGTTAAGTCCATTTGATTCATGGAGTTGTTTATGGTGGAGATCTCTTTATTGTTTCTTTGCCTTGATGATCTGTGTATTGGTGATAGAGGAGTATTAAAGTCTCCCAGTATTATTGTGTTGGGGTCCGTATGGTTTTTTATGTCATGAAGTATTTTTTCCACATATTTGGGAGCATTTATGTTTTCAGCATAAACATTTAATATGGTTATATCTTTCTGATATACTCTTCCCTTTAGTTGATGCAGTGGCTTTCTTTATCTCTTCTGATTAAATTTTTTTGAAAGCTACTTTGTTGGATATAAGTATCGAACACTTGCTTGCTTGCTTGCACCTTAAGCTTGGTAAATTGCTTTCCATCCTTTCACCCTCAATCTGCGAACGTCTTTGGCTGTATGGTGGGTTTCCTGCAAGCAGTGTATTGATTATGCTTTTTTTAAAATTCAGTCTGCTAATCTGTATCTTTTGATTGGTGCATTGAGATCATTCATATTCTTTGTTAGAAAAGTTATGTGGTTGTAGTTCATGGTCCTCATGTTTTATTAGTGAGCTCTATGCTGTCTTGGTTGTCTTTTGATAGCATGCACTTTTATTGAATTTCCTCTTGATTTTGAGGATTTCTTGCTTGTTCTATAAGTAGTTTATCTTTGAAAATTCTTTGTAATGCTGGTTTTATTTTCATGAATGATGCCAGTTTGATCTTATTGTGAAATGTCCTCATTTTGCCATTGAATTTGAAGCTGAGTTTTGCTGGGTATAGTATTCTTGTCTGCAGGTTGTGGTAATTTTGACATTGAAACATCTCTTTCCATGATCTTCTTGCTTCTAGAGTCTGAGCTGAAAAGTCAGATGTGATCCTTATTGTTTTGCCTTTGGATGTGATTTGGCATTTCTCTTTTGCAACTTTTAATAATATTTCTTTGATTTCCCTATTATACATTCTGAATATGCATCTCAGTGTGCTTCCATTTTGATTAGGATTGTTGAGTGTCCAAGAAGCTTTCTCCAGGAAGCTTATCTGACTATTTTAATATGGGAAAATTTTTCTTTAACTATTTCATTCAGAATTTCTTTACGTCTTTTATTTTCATTTTGATTTCTTCTCATATTGCAATTACTCTAAATTGTTTCTTCTGATTTCATCCCAGGAATTTTGAAAATTCTCCTCATGCTTTGTGAGTTTTTTTTTTCTTTTTTGTTGTCTGTGCACTCAATCTTACTCAGCCTATCCTCATTGTTGGAAGTTCTTTCTTGAAGATCTGAGGTTCTGTTTTCTATGGAACTTAGTCTATTATTTAATTTCTCCATTGTTCCACTGATGTGTGACAGACTGCAGATTTTAGCTCCATTGCTTCCATTCTGAGTATGTCTATTTCTTTGATAATAGAGTTTTCCATCTCTTGAGTTTTCTCACTTAGTTGCTTCATTAAATCTTTTTTTGTTCATTGCTCCTTTTAGTGATCAGTCCATTGATAATTTTTTCTAGGTTTTCATCCTACTTCCTCTCCATGGTTTCCTTCTTTGGAGAGTTGTGGGTTTGATGTGACCCTTTTCTAGTTTATTTCTTCGTTTGTGAAGAGTTTCTAGATTGTTTCTAGATTTTTGAATTGAGGTTTACTGTGCTGAAACATAACAGGTGTTTCAGGTGTCCTTGCAGGACGAAGGATTGGGTAAGACACCACTCTTCTGGTGATCACCTTCTTCCAGAAAGCTGCTTCTGCCTGTAGCTCATTTTGCAGCACTTTTGGCTCTCTAGGTTGCAGATTTGTTGGGGATGCGGGTCAGCCCACTGGATTGTTGAAGTGCAGTGGCTGGGGTATGTCACTGTATTGTGGTGTCTCAGAGGCACAGGACAGGCCAGAACGAGTCTGCCTGCATGTCTCAATAGGACCTGAAATCCTTTTTGTCAGAGATGGGCCCAATATATCTGGACCTGGAGGGTATGTGCTGCAGCTTGGCAGCTCTGGGAGGGAGTCCTTAGGATGTCCTGAGAACCTTCTGGCTCAGTACTATAGTCTGGGTCTACAGCAGGTAGACTGGGTAGCTTTTGGTGGGAGTCCTCTTCAGGGCTGTCCTGCATGCCTGCTGGTCAGAACCAGAGTCCTCAGCCTCTGGGGCTGATGGGTGGGGTGGCTCCATGTGAGGGGTTCTTCTCAGGGCTGTCCTGGGTACCTGTCAGTCCAGCCCAGAGTCTCTCTGTCTCTTTTAACCAGCAAAAATTTCTCACAATGACCACAGCTGACTTTGCCTTTACTTTGGTGACTGGAACTGATTACTTGGACACATTTCGCTGCAGGGCAGGCTTGGCACCTGACTTTCCAGTCAGTCTAAATGGAGGTACCAAAAGAAATGAGGGTGAGGACTGGGTTTTGTAGCTTCCCTACTTCCTTTTCCTTCTACTCCCTTAGTGTTAACTCTTTGGCATATAACTCTGCATATACAGTGTGTGTTTGTATATCTATGCATATATGCTAGATTTTACTTTTTAGCAAAAATGCAATTATATAATTCTCTGCCACATGTTCCTCTACATGTCACTATTTTTACATAAAGTAAATAGGAATCTTCAAATGTATAGATGATATATATTAACAAAGTACATGTACATGTACTATAATATATGAAATTAAATATATAAAAATTTCTAAATTGTCTTAGGTATGTGTGTATACATAATGTATGCATGTGTAATATGTGTATGTGCATATGGATATATATGGAGTAGCAAAGCATTCGTTACTATATGTATTATATATACATGTGCATATATATACATATATTTATGTATATATATATACATGTGTGTACACACACACACACACACACACACATATACATTGCTGGATTGATCCAGATGAACAGTTTTTATTTCCATGAGATATTCATTACATTTATATTTCTGGATCAAAAGAAGATATAAACATTAGTACTTTTAAAAGATACTAAAAGGGTTTCAGCAAGTCAAACCTCCAGGAACAGTTTATTCAACTTTATGCAGCTTGGAAAATGGTGATATTTCAATAACTGGCAATCTGATGGGGTATCAACATGAATTATGAACGTTCATGAACAGCGGAGCCATAGCTCTGAGATATCAATGGATCAGCTCAAAGTCCTAAATCACTCAGAGATGAGTCTTTATTACTTTCTTTGGTTTCATGTTAGAATACCAACGCATTGGCCTTCTGAGCAAGTGTATATTAACCTCAGTCATCTGGCAAGTTTGGGTCCAGAACTTATTCTTTATGCACATATTTTTCCTCATTAAAAATGTTAGATTCTTCCATCTCTTCTTTGTTTAAGACCAATGCCCCGCCTCAGGACTGTACACTCTATTCTTGTACCAGAATTCTCTTCTCTATCACAAGTAGGAATTCTGTCCCCACTTTCGATGTTTGAGAAAGAACACTGGATGTTCATTGCATCCATGACTCAATTTATGATGTTACTGTTCTACGTGAAAGAAAGACTGCAAAGCTCTGTCTCTTTCCATCAGGTAAACATGATCTCTGATTCTCGTGGGATGTGCGCAATGTTTGAGTCAGTTTCTCCTGCCCTTTAGGGACATCTTGGTGGAACTCAGAGATTAAAACAGCCTTACGTTGACAGGAGCGGAATAAGTAAACTGAAATAGCACCGTTCCTTGGTTCTAAATGCCTGGCACCTACAGGTTTAAGGCCTTACGGTGAGTTGCTGGTTTGTGTGTAGACATTTGTGTACTCAAGGGCTTCTCCTCTGGTTGATATCTCAGCAAGTGGCCTTTCTCCTGCTACTTTGCATAGATGTAGCTGAACTTCACCTAGTTCACATCAATTTTTTCTTCCTGGATTTCATTATGTTTCAAAGATTAGCTTCACAGTCCATAAATGATTCAAGTGTAATTCTACACTATATACTATTTTCTTGTGGAAAAAAAATAACACATTTATTTGGATGTCAAAAACAGATTATTGTAGGAATATTGCTTTGCTTGAATCTCTTGAGAGCCTCTGTTGGTTGAGCAGGAACCACCCCACGAGAGCATGAGGAATCCGTGTGAATCTGCTCCATGTCCTTTTCCTGAGCGCCCTGATGTTTCACCAATAACTGCTCAAGTGGGTCTAAATCTCTGGGAGGTTTTAGTCATAATTTAGTAAAAGTTGTTTTTAGACTCCGGTGTATTATACCAACATTATTGCATTGCTGAAAATTTAAATATGTATAATAATAATAGGATACTTTGCATACAAAAAGGTTCAACACTTATAAATGTAATTCTTCATTTATGCATATACTGTTTGTCTTCACTCTTTTCAGAAACAAATACAATTTACAATAAATACATTTAAGCATGTGCTCTGATGATATTAGCATGCATAATTTACGTGAGCAATTTTAAAACAACTTTTTATATTAGGTAATATTTTTTATATTCACAAATACAATATGAAAAAATCAATATCCAATTTTACTTTCAAAGTGATATATGAGAGTTTCATGATGTATAGAATTTTAAAATTCCAAGTTACATTAAAATTTTCAAGTCTAATGACTCCCATCCAAAGCAGAATTTTCTCTACAGTATTAAATTTCTGCTTATTTTTAGAGAGCATCTTGATATGGCAGCTGATTCCAATTTCAGGAAGTTAAAAGTGTTGGAAAGTTTTCTTTCCACTGTGTCAAAGTCTGCTGCACTGTAATTTCCACACATTGGTCCAAGTCTATTCCCTGGAGCCACGTGGGACACATATCATCCTCTTCACATGACAGTCCGTCAAGTATTTGTGAATAATTCTTCCCAGAAGACATTTCTGCTCCAGCTAAACATTTCGTTTAATTAAACCCTTCCCCATGTAACAAGTTGTCTAGCTCTTTTATCATTATGGTTTCCCATCTCAGCACACAATTTTTTTAATGTCATGATCAAAATTCATAAGTAATGCTGCTGAATCTCCTTGCAGAATGTGGAAACAGCTGTGGTGCAGTGAATGAATCCAGGAAAGATCTGTAAACACCACTTCGGATGATGTCTGACCAGAGAGAATATTCCAGACTAATAGCTCCCTTCGTCTGAACACTGTTTGCATTAATGTTGCACAAGGCTATTTCTGCCTTCAGAAAGCCCACAATATATTGGAGGTTCATATTGAGTTTTCAATTGTGTAAAAGCTATTCTTTAATTTTTTATGACAGTGCTAAACATCATGCAAGTTTATCAATCATGTTTAGACTTTCAATTTATTTTCCAGACAGAAAAGCAAGGAATTATATTACTGATGAGTGAGTACATATAGTCCTTATCTTTTACAATCATGCAGTCACCATGATCTCCAGTTATGCAACTTTTATTTTTAATTCAAATAGAGAATTGATACATTCATTCATTCTTTCTTTCTTTATTCCATTCATGGATTGCCTTGGCAGGTATTTAGAGAGGTGTTGAACACTCTTGCTGATGTTGAATTTCACTGTGAACAAAATGAGCATCATCTCTGCTCTCGTAGAACTTGTAGAGTACGTTTGAGAAGATGGACATCAACCAAGATAATAATTGTTTTAAAGAGCTATGCAAGAAATAGGAAATATGAGGTGTCTCTCAATCATTCTAATGTAGTCAGGATTGAGTAGCTCCAGGAGGCTAACAGAGAGGTTGCTTTATTTTGTTGAGATAATTAGCACTGGCTAAAAAGAAAGGATACGAATTATGTATGGAAGTGTTTCAATTTAATGTTAATATTTTATTTTATGGTCTTATATCAGTAAACTCTTTGAGAAAAGCACAGATTTGTATGCTTTAAAAACTAACTTTTTAAAATTCCTGAGAAATCAACTAATGTTTTTCCAGTAAAACACATGACTAGAAGAGTGTGCTGTACCCTATCATCCGTATTTCACATAGCAATGGAAATATCAATTCAAATTCAAATGTGCTTTTGTCCTCTAAAATATTGGTGGTGATATCACCAGCAATGGAGGAAGAAGAACTTTTAAAAATCTTCTTCTTCAAAAAAGCAATTAGAATATGGCAAAAAAAAAAAAAATCTCAGTCAACTTTCTCAGAACTCTGGGAAATTAACCAAAATCTTGCAGGACACTGGACAGACCATGTGCTAAGCCATAAAACAAGTCCAAAAATCTAGCAGTATTGAAGTCATGGAAAAAGTTCTCTCTGACCATAATGAAATTAAATTTTGGCTTAATAATGAAGAAAATTCATAAAATTCACAAATATTTGGATATTAAGGAATATGCACTTAATCAATGGTTTAAATAAAAAATTAAATAAGAGACAGTTATTTGGGATGAACGAAAATGAAAACATAGCATGTTAAAACATGTGGGATGCACAAAGCTATGCTCTGAAGGAAACCACTAGCCCTGACACCTGTATTAACCGCACAGAATGTCCTCTGTTCCTGTCCTTCCCGTAGGCTGCCCTAGGACACTGAAAGAAGAGCAGCAATTCTTGGAGTAATGGAATGTTCTGAACAATGGTATTGGTTGCAGAACTTGGTGAATATGCTAAAATCAGCCAAATTATTATTTGAAAGTGGTGAATGTTAGGTTTGTGAGTTGCATCTCAAAGTTAAACACTGTTTTAGAAAAAGAAAATTCCCTGCGTACTCCCCATTGCTCCAGAGTCAAGGAAGATCACTGCCGTGGCTGAGAGTCTCCACGGAACTGTCCACCTGTGTGACACTGGTGTCTACCTCCTCTCTGCTTCCTACTCAATCATCCTGATGGCATCTGTTTTGATCTTCAGACTAATAGCATTCCTATTGCCTCAGGTTCTTGCTCCTTCCTTTGTTAAGAAAGTATTTCTTTTACAAAGTCTTTTCCCCCAGCTCTTGATGTCTCTGGTTCTCATTGGAGAAACTTTTCCTGTACCCCAAAGAACTGCCACCTATACGTTCCTAGACTCATTGCACTAAGAGGTGGCACCGTAGCTTTGTTCCCTGGAGAGAATTTACGTGGTCTGCACTTAGTCAGCAGCTTAGCCGTTTCCAGTTGTGATTTCCTGCTGTTTATCTTTTCCTTGGTCGGTCGTTCAACATCTCCTGGGGCCAGGAAAAGCTGACTGTGGGAAAGGAGAAGGAGGAGCTACTGGAAGTGGCCTTGAACACCGAAGGACTGATGAGAAGGCATGGTTCCACCCCCAGACGTTAGGCTATCTTGGAGGAAGGACCCACTTGGTGAGTCACTGAAGTGTGCTACACCCAGCTGGAGATCTTTAGCAGAGTCAAACCCACTCTTTTCAGGTTTTGACCTCACTTAGGACTGGATATGTAATAACATTTTTCTATGAAGTATTTTTTGAATATAGTCATTTGATATCATTTGATTTGGAGAGACTTATTCTTAGTTTTAAGAGGGTGGGAATGTATTTAATGTATTTTTAATGAGGCAATATATGTAATGCATTTTGAACGATATTTCAATTTCCATGTCTTGCTTCTTCTTTGCTTTAATGACTCATGTGAAAAAATACTAAATGACAAAAATACTAAAAGGAGTTCATCCATGTCAACTTTTGATAGTATTCATTTCTTAAAATAGAAAATTTCTTAAATAAGGTGATCTCCCTAGAAAGTTTAAATGTAATGAGAAAAAGAGCACCTTCAATAATTTGTGTAAAATACCACCCTATTCACTTAATTTGAAATGTTCTCAACTATTTTCTTTTGATTATTTCTAAATAATATGCTCACAGGAATTGTAATTAGGTATATCCTTCTTCAAGCCCAGATTTCACTTTAATTGCAATGCAGCCTTTCATCTAGCAAACATAATTTAAATATATTCATTACATGAAAGCAGTCTTTTTATTGAAGTCAATGTAGGTCAAGTTCAAAGACTTTTCCATGAGACAATTATTCAAATATGATTTTTCAAGTTAAGTATCACACCTGTCCTTTTTCATTGAAGTGATAATATTCAGATACCTCTGTATTCTAATCTGATTCCTATACATAAGATTTTCCTTATTTTTCTGTGTTTAGAGGTTCTGATTTGTAAACTTTCTTTTCTTTTTCTTTAGTTTTTTTGGTAAGGCTGTCCAAAATAAGTGCAGAAGAATCTATATAAGAGCTGGAGCTCAACTTCTGGCTCCATAACTTACTGAATGTCCTGCTGGATGAATTATTAAATTCCTTGTGTTTCAATTTCCTCTGCTGCAAAATGAGGATAATAGTGCCCAGAGTTGTTCAGATTACCTTAGCTAATTTTTAAAATTCTTGAGTGATACTTGACAGGCAGTCTGACCCCAGAAATACTTTGGAATTGACCTGTTCTTTGGGGATGTAACTCTGTTGACTAAGTGTGAGGTCACTTCCCAAGAGATGGTCTTATCCACCTGGAGATGTCCAAGTTATTGAGTTTGTGCCTCTTACTCCCTCATTTCTCTTGCCATAGGCTGAGGTGGAAGACTAATTATGCCGCTGCAGTGAAGGAAAGGAGACCAGAGTTCCTGAGAAACTGCTGAATGGGCTGCAGGTCCAGTCACGTTCTGCTCTCATGAAGCCCCTCCATGAGGTCTTCCCTGTACAATAACTGAATTTGGAAACTTTTTTTTTTGAGAGAGAGAGAGAGAGAGAGAGAGAGAATCAATTTTGTTATTAGTTTTTCATGTGGCCTTTGTTGCTCTGACACTTGGTTGTGTAGGTGGTGCAGGGGTTCAAATAGCATCCTCAGACATGCCAGGCGAGTGCTGCATCCACTGAGCTACTGCCCCAGCCCCGGGAACCTCTTTTGATGTAACCCAACACTGTGAAGACAAACACCTAAGAAGGTAAAAACAATCTCCTTCGCGCAAGAAAGGGACAGAGACCCGTCCTTTTACTTCCTAAGCCATCTACTTGAGAGAACTACTCATTGTCAGTTATTTCTCCATCTGCTTCTAAACATCTATTGCGTACACAGCCCAGGGATGCTTTGCTCAGTTCTAGAAGCTCCACTTTGAAACGGAATTGTCCAGGAAGAAAGCATCACTGCTCCCAGCTTCTGTGGTGAGTTGGAGTCTAACTTTCTCCGGAAAATCACCCCTGATGTAAAGAGAGGAGAAATGGGCTTTTCTTTGGTTAAGGACAATGACCTAACACAGATGGTCGCCCCAACTACCAAGGAAATGTAGGAGGAATTACATGTGAAAAACAGTGCTCTCAAGTCATCGTCCTTACGAATTAATTATTGTTTACCTTGGGGACAAATATGCATTGGGTTTTATCTGCGTGGCTACATAAAGTGGGGAGTTTCTGTATTTGCGTCTCCTCTATGGATGGACTGCGATGTGGTTTCGTGTTTTTAGTGATACATCTGTTTTTCTCTGTTTATGTAGTGGGGAGAAGTTGTCTGGACTGTGTGAGTTGGGAGCAGATCTTACTGTTATTATTGTTTTTGTTGCTGCTGTCTTGTGATGCTGGGGACTGAATCTGGAGATCGAACCCGGGCTCTTACACATGCTACAGAAGCGGATCACCACCCAGCCACATCCTTGTCTTCGTCTGCCTGTTTTCATCGTTTAAAAATTTGATGCGGTTCCTTATAAACTGTCCAAGTTGGCCAACCTCCTGCCTCAGCCTCCTGAGCAGCTGGGATTGCAGGTGAGAGGTCTAGCAAGAGGTCATGGTTTGAATTTTCCAACAGCTCCAAGAGACAGAGAAGGAAAGCTTTCTCTTCTCTTGAGACTTGCGTTTCAGAAGGGTCCTCAGGGAAAAACCACCCCTGTCCAAATCTAGAAGTGTCACAAGCAGAGGGAACCCTGGTGAGAAGCAGTCATGCTGGAGGGAGAGATGGTGGGCCGTGTCTTCATAGACTCATTCTCAGGCTTCCCAGTGTCCACCTAAGAATTTGCTGACATTTGGCCATGACTTTCAATAGGTGTACAGCCTTTCTCCTGCGGTCCAGATTGAGTGAGCACACTGGAACTTTTAAGTGCTTTTATCTTTACTTCCCCTTTGATATATTTGCTTCCTCGTTAAGATATTTGCTTATTTGGGGAAACAGCTGATACTGAGTGATCCAAATACATCTTAAAATATGTTATATTCACTTTTTTAAAAAATTTAAAATCTCAGTCTGGGGAATTGTATTTTCTATGAGCCAGGATCCCCAGTGAGAAGAACTTCTTATTTATGTTTAGCTTTTACAGGATCACTGGGGCCTGAGACAGATGTCTCTGGAGATAAATCCTAGTGGAGAGAACAAAGATCTAAATGATCAGAGCCTACAGTTTCTAGGTTTTTTTTTTTTTTTTTTGGTGAAAAGATATTTTTTAATAATGCTTGAATTTTAAAAATAATTTAAATTATCCTTGCTTATCTCTAGTGATAGGTCAGATTTAAAGCTTATCTTCTGGGCATTTGTTAATCTCTCTGGATGTGTTTAGTTGGAATAAACTTGCTAAAAGTATAATTATCCTTTCAATTACTGCAGGCTGTGCAATTATTTCTTTTTTTTCTGAAAATATTATTTGTACAGAATAAATATTTTCTTGATCAGTTTTTCCAGACTTGCCAAATTTTGCTTATTTTAATGTAGTTTAAAAATAATTCTGTGAATCCTCTATATTTTTTTCTTTCAATTTCATTGATTTTTTCTTCTACCTTTGTTTACTGTCTTCTAATTTGTTTGCATTTATTTATGGATATTTTTCCCTCTTAATGTTTTGTCTAGGCTGCTTAACTCAATTCTCAGGATTTTTTAAATTAAGATAATCATTTGTTTTTCTCTAAAATGATATGTGCTTTGAAATATATAATATTTCCAGTATTACTCATTTAAAATATTTTGATTTCTTCCTGGTCCATGAGATATATTTGTTGCATTTCTTTAAGCCTATGAAAGGTTTATGATAAGCAACTAAATTAGGCAGCAATAACTCCAAAAAGAAATGATCACTTTGATAATTTGCAGCAACAATACATAGAGTGTGTTCACTGGACTCAAGCTGTTCTTGATATCTCCTGTTCACCCCTCCATCCTCCCTAACCCCTGGAAGCCACTGATATTTTCGGATTCAGAGTTTTCCTTTCCTAGGATGTCCCATAGTTGCAATCACACAGTGTCATCCTTCTCAGATTCTCTTCTTTCCCTCATCTCTGTGCATGCCCCTTCATGGCTTGATAGATCATTTCTTTTCAGCACTATGAACAGACTCCAGTTTAAATATCCACTCATCTACTGAAGGACATATTGGTCATTTTTATCTTTTGTCAATTTTGAGTAAAGCTGTTACAGATGTCCCTTTGCTGATGTGTGTCTGAACATAACTTTTCAACTGGTTCAGAGCATACAGGAAGACTATGTTTAATTTTGCAAGAAACTACAAAGCTGTCTTTCAAAGTGGTACCATTTTGTATACCAGCAATGAATGAGAGTTCCTGTTACTCCACACACCAAAATTTGATATGGCAGGCGTTCTAGATTTTGGCCATTCTAACAGGTATGTAGAGGAATCTTACTGTCTCTGTGACACCTTTGCATGTCCTGTATGTCATCTGTATATCGTTTTTGGTGAGGTATTTGTTAATATCTTTTCCCCATTTTTATATCAGGTTGTTTCTTTTCCTATTGTTGATTTTTGGGAGATCTTTATATATTTTGAAAACTTCTTCTCTGTCCTATAGGTTTTTTGAAAATATTTTTTCCCAAACTGTAGGTTATCTTCTCAATATCTGGAGTAGTTTGGTATTTTAATTCTGAAATTTTAACCCTATAAATAAGACATCACTGTTATAATCATCATTATTACTATGTTATAAACATTTGTTTCAATTTCCTATGTATTGAACAATTTGTGTTTCTCCTTTATTCTTGCATCTTTCCCTCTTGGATTACTTTTCCTCCTGTACATCCATCTACTAACTGTTTCTATAGTGGTAATTTATTTGTGACAAACACTTCCATTTTTTCATTTATCTAAAAGTATATTTATATCCTCCTTATTCTTGAACATCAGTTTTTAAAGGCAGAAGTATAATTCAAACATTATTTTTAAAATACTTTGAATCATTTATTTGTATTTAAATGCTTTGTTAATTTATGCTGTCAGATTTCTTGTGTTATTTTAGGTGACTTTGTTTTTTATTTAGCTGCTTTTAAATTCTGTAATCTGACTTTGGTGTCCTAGGACTTCACAGTGATGTGTTTAGATATGCTTTTATTTTTATCTATTTTTTTCTCAAATTCTGGTACATTATGCTTCTTTCTATATGAATTCGTATTTTCTGTATTTTGTAAGTCTTCTGTCTATTACAATTCTTATACTACTTTTGTCTCTATTATTTTCTTCTATGGGACTCTAGATAAATTTTGATATGTTATTTTCTAAGAATGTAATCTCTGTTGACATTTTCTATCTCACATTCTGGCTCCTTCCCTCCTTCCTCTGCAAATAAACAACTTATGTGTTCACATCTTTCTTTTAAGTCAATGGTCCTTATTTAAGTTGTCACTCATTTGTTCACACATTGAGTTCTTAATTTCAACTAATTTTTTTTTATTTTTAAATTTTTTTCCTTCCTCCTAAATTCTGGGTCTTTGTTCATCTTTTATTTCATGGTGTGTTAAAAGAAGAATGTTTTATTCTTTCAGTCATGCATGCCTGGCTTTGTTTATAGTCTCGTAATGTTGTAAAGTCCTTGGGACTCTAAGTAAATTTCTTGATATTTTTGCAGACTCTTGCATTCCCTTGTATGCTTTATATTTTCTCTGATTTCATTCCTTTCCATCCTAATAGTATTTCTTATCTCTATATATTGAATTGAAGAAAACAAAAATGCCAGTCATGATGTAATGCTAACCATGCCCAAATGTGATCTGTCTTTGAACATTGGACTCACTCAGAGCAAATCTCCTTATATAAGTCAAAGAACCTTACTTCAGTGTCTTATTGGCATATGATAAAGCCTTTAGCATACAGCATTTGAAAAATATTTTGCCCAAATATTTATTTCATAATCACCTTCTAATTTAAGGTAATTATTTCTTAAATAGTTACAAAAGGATAGACTTACTTTTTTTAAGAAAAATTAATGATCATATCAGTGATTATTGGTTATTTTTTTAAATGAATATTAAATAATTATGCTGGCAAAGGTCTGAAGAAGAAGGGATGCAGGAGAATTTGCTCTCCACTTTTAGGGAACGGCCTACTGTGGTTAGATTCCTTAGGTATTTATAAATGTCATTTTACAAAACTATATACGATTCAAAATGTGACTAACGCTTGAGCCAGTGATTCTGCTTCTGAGCATTTTAATTAGAACATGTGTACAGGTGTTCACTATAGCATTTTTCATCAATAAAGAACACATTACTTGGGGCTGGAGAGGTGGCTCAATGGTAGAGCACTTACCTGGCAAGTGGAAGGTCCCTGGTTTGATCTCCAGCACCACACAAATAAGTAAAGAAAAACTAAAAACTAGATGAAAAATTGACTCTCTCTTCACTCTCTCTTTCTCTCCCTCTTTCTGTCTCTCAGAAAAAGAACAGCTTACTCAAAGCTGACACATCAAATCAATAAAATATATCCAAATATACATGCATAATGACATAGAAACATATTCATGATCGACTCAAGCAGGAAACATAAAAACACGTTGCTAACCATTGTGATCTCGATCTTTGTTAAGGAGATACCGTATGTAAAGTGGACCTACTTTTCGACTATGGACCTTCTTCCTGTGCAGGGGTTCTGTTTTGACAGAAGCTTAGACTTTCCTTTCTAGTTCTTTTCACTATGGGACCAAAGAAGCCTTTACACCCTGACCGCAGTTCAGGTTGTTACCATAGAAATACACAGAGAAAGAATCATGGCCCTGCCTTAGTGTAAAAGATGACGTTTGAAGTCCACAGCAGAGAGAGGAGGGAAAAGGCTTTGTGCATTAGAGCCGTGGTTTATTGAGTGTGCCAAGATGACTGTTACAACGTAAATAACAGAGTTGAGCGCGACTAGTTGAAAAGCCTGATGACCTGTAAGGGTCTGAAAGGCCCCTGCTTGGGGTTCTGTAACATCTCCGTGGACATGGACGGGGCTATGGTGAGAAATCAGGGGGGGAGGAAGGAAACACTTGGAATAGTTAACCCCAAAGTGCTGAAATATGAAGGGGTCTGTCCTCAGAAGACCTCCCCTTCTAGTTTTTGCATTCTTGAAGGTTGTGATTTTCAGTAAGCAGGGCCTGCGTGTGTAGTTATGTTTATGGATGTGTTACAGTCTTCCATCATCTGCGGTTGCGCATTCACACAGGCACAGTCAGGATAGTGCCATCTGCTCCTTCCCAACGCTTCCCCTTGCTTGTGTAATTGTTAAGTGGTCGTAAAAATATAAAACAGAAGGAAAGAAGTGTTGAATTATCAAAGGGCAGGAATAATCTACTGAAAACAACTAATAGAAGTGTGTGAATTATCTGAGTTTTATGAAAATTTTTTTTAAATTTTGCTATTCCTAGTTATTTTCCAGGAAGTGATGTTGGCTTGGTGGAAGTGGGGTTCTTGTCCCCCAGAGTTGCAGAATGAAACCGAGGAGCAGTGAGGCAAGAATAGCAGACAGATTTTATTTTAAGAAAATAGTAGAAAGCAGAGCATAGGGAACAGAGAAGACTTCCCCCGAGTGGGAGGAGGAGGGCCCGGGGCCTAAGGAGCAGGTATGATTCCCTCTTTTCATAGTTTCTTAAGAGTTCCCCCTTACATTAGTTATTGTCCCCTTTCCCCATGCCTAGGGAGATGGGGGAAGTTCTGGTCTTCGATCTGTGCCCCGCAGCATCTTTATCAGCAGAAGTCTGTCTGTGTGGAGAGAACACCTTTTTTTAGCAGAAGGGAGCTCAAGCTGATATGTGTATTTGTCTACCTGGAACAGCGGGTGCTCTTTGTCCCACTAAAAGAAAAGGCCCCGTTGGTTTCCTCTTTATTGACCCCAAATTCCAGCACCACTGACTGCCTGAATTTTTTCCGTTGGCTCGGAAGAACCAAATAATTAAATCAGTACATAGATGTGGATGCTTGATAATTAGCAGCAAGCCCAGTGAGGAGTTTCTCTTCATGGTCCTCCATTATTTTTGAGAGGTTGGAAAACTGGGAAGGGAAGAAGCAATGACAGGTGAATGGAAAATGTACCCAAGGGAACCCCTCCATTACTTGCTGCTGAGGGCTGTGCTCTGCAGGGGTTGGTGAAGGACCCCAAGAAGGCAGGGCACAAACTTACTCTAAAAACCATTGACTGGGTAGCTTTTGGGGAGATCATTCCCCAAAACTAAAAAGCTATTACTAACTCCCTGAGACTGTCACCTCCAGGTTGGCTACTCTGCCTGAGAAGCCAGAGCCTTGGGCTAGGCTTACACAAAGCCAATGTTGCCAAGGCAGGCCTGGAGGGTGACTTTGAAAAGAAGTTTAATGCCCTCAAGGTTCCTGAGGCAGAGGACAAAATACTGCACAGGGGGATGCTGAAGGAAAGCAAGATATGAAAAGTGCTGAGTTTGTGTCGTTCTCAAAGGGCAGAACTGAGAAATATGAGAAACAGCTGGAGAAAACGAGGAACATAATTTCATTAGACCAGATAACCATGAGGATGTGAATGAAGTCTTCCCAGAAACCAAATTAGACAAGAAGAAGTATCGCTTTTGGCCTCTCCAGCCCACTGAGAATTTATAAAATTGATTCTGGGAGAAACTCTGTCCTTGTATTAAAAATAAAAATAAATATATAGTTTAAAAGATGTATCCATAGGCAACTCAGGAGGTTGACTGGCAGCCGGGAGAATAGGGAAGTGAGCCAGGATGGAAAAGCAGACCCCTCCCCCCCCGTTTGAGGAAGCTGAGTCTCCTGAGAGAGCCTCCCAGCCAGTCCCATGGTGGTAGCTATCCATATCACCGTTGTCCTGATATGACTACCATTTTTAAAACCATCTGTCCCAGTTCAATCATGCAGGCATTGCAAAATCCTAATGATAAATAATGAAAGAATTGAAGGTGATAACTTGTATTAATGTTAATGTTATTGTTATAATTACTCTGTTATTAATTTGATCTTGGATAATAGCATAGAGCAAACCTAATTAACTGTAATTAATAAAATAATCATATTAGGTCTTTAACCCAGAAAGAAAAATAATTTTCTAGCTTTCAATTCATTAAGAACGTGAATAATAATGAGCTTTTCTTCCTTCTTTTTAATCAAGAAAATAATTGCATCAATAATTAAGCAAATAGTCTTAATGGACTATAAGATCCTCCTCTCCCACCCTACCTCAGAGCAGGTGACACTCAAAGAGCAAAACAATGAGACATTTTCAGCAGGTCACACAGTACATGCATTATCTAAGCTGGCATGTGGTGAGAAAAAATTATAAATTGGGATGGCTTGCTCAAATTTAGCACCAGGTCTTAAAGAATAACAACTAAACAATTCTCGGTGCATCTGTTTCGGATTTGCTATGCATGAGTTGAAATCTAACATAGTGCATGTGGAGCTATGTTGCAATGTCTTATTCCAGGTTGTAATATTTAGAGTTTGAGTCCAGCTGTCTCCAGGAATTCTAAATTATTTTCAGTAATCCCTGTGTAAAAATTTCCTGTCTTTTACACTATGTAAAGTCTTAAAAAACCTTTTATGGTGTGCTATTTGGTGTCTCTCCATTTTATGAGTTACTTTCCTAATGCAGTTAAAGTAGAGAACTTATTGTTGGCATCATTTTATTTGAGCAGACTTTAGACTTTTGTGGTCTTCAGTATTAGAGTCTTCTGCCATCTTTGAATAAATGCCTAAAATGCCTATCAAGCATAAATTATTCCCCTATGTTGAACTTTATCATGCACCTAGCATTCCACCTGTGATCTCTTTGCTTCTAGTTCTTCTCCTAGTTTTCTATACTCCCAGGAGACACGCCTCTTTCTACAGCACAGTGACTGCAGCCGTAGGCAGCCATGTTGTGCTGTTGTGTCCTGTCTGCTGTTAGAATACGGGCCAGGCTTCTGCTGTTACTTTTCTGAGACTCCTCGCTTAAGAATGCTCCCAGCTTTGAGCTATGATGGAAGCTATTATGAGCCAGACATGCCTGAGTTTAGTCCGTGTATTTTACTCATAGGTGTTAACTTCGTATAGGTCACTTAAACTTTCTGAATTTTAGTTTCTTCACTGGTAAATAAATTAGCAATCTTACTCTAAGCAGCACTGACAAGCCTTAAGTGATGTGAAGGGTGTTTGCTGATTGGAACTCAGGAGAGCACTGGTTGGGAAGGTGATGGCAAGGATTGACTTCGAGGACAAAGGCTCAGGGGAAGGAGGAATGCCTCCAAAACGTGGAGATTGTGCAAGTGGATGAGCCTGACAGTTGAGCAACCTTGTAATGTATAGAATGAGTTCTTAAGAAAAATTACAGTTGTTTTCATCCTTCATACTGAACTCAATCAGATAGAACTCCACGGTTGAAGAAGTTTGTTGGAGACACAAACGTGATCAACTTCAACGCTAATTTCATGAATATGCCAGAGAAACTTCAGTTGTGAAAAACAGGAGGCTGCGCAAAGCCTGACTGCACCATAAAGCAGGAGACTCAGCTCACGGGGAGGCAGGTGCATTAGTTTTCCAGGTAAATACAAAATTTATAGGTTTTCTAAGCGGAAATGTAGCTTTACATAAGCAAAGTGTATGATGTTGACAAAAGGGTGTCTAACTGCATCCACAAGGCTCCAAATGCGTATTTCACTCTATTTGTATACTGTGAATATTTAATATTTAATCTCATATACAATCAGCTTGAAGTCGATTTTAATCTATCTCCTTCTGATTGACAGGAAATTCTTTTTCTCATTCTGCATTTTCTGCTTTCTATCTTTTTACCACTCCTTTTTCCAATTTTACTTGAGGCAGTTAGATGTTTACCTTCCCTACATTTAGCACACAAATTTGAATATGCTTATATACCTGTATGTTCTAGCAAGTTCCTTGAATGAAGACTCCATTTAATAAATTGTATTTATAAATGAATATTAACTGAGCTAAAAGTCATGCTCAGATGTCTGTTGAATTACTGATGTTTTGCATTGCTTCTGTTTGAGATGCTCACACATTTTATTCTGCATATGACCATGCTGCCTGTCAATTGGTAAGCAATTCTGAATGCTAGTGTGATAATTGATGGGCATCTTATTTATTCAGAGAAGGCTACTGCTTAATTGATAGATTCTTAATCCCTGATAACAAGACATTAAGGTTACTTATATTTACTATGAAGAACTTGGCAACAATTTATTCTGATTCAGAGATTTTAGTTCTGATCTAGTGGTGAGAACTCTAGCGTTAAATATTCATAAAACACTGGCAAGTTACTAAGAGCACACAAATGGGATAGGTTCAAGTACATTGATTTGAATGTCTTAAGCCAGATTTTTTTTTTTTAAAGAGAGAGGGACAGTGAGAGAGACAGAGAAAGAGAGAAATAACTTTATTTAGTTTTATCACATGGCCTTAGTTGCTCCAACACTTAGTTGTGTGTGTGGTGCTGGGGTTTGAACCTGGGTCCTCGTGCTTGCCAGGCAAGCGCCGAAACCGCTGAGCCACCGCTCCAGCCCCTTAAGTCAGATTTTTTTCTGCTACAATTATCTTAATAAAAGGTTCTTTTGAGTGACTGCAAACACATTTTTTAGCACGAATTGATGTAAAACTCATTACTATATATTGACTCTAGAAAAGAAGACAATACACTTAGCCAACCAGTGCGCTGGAAGTGCAGGGTCAGTGACTGGCCACTTCCTGCCCATGAATCCAACTGTTAACAAACCATGGACACAAATGTGGGGAAGTGATGGGGCCAGACATATTTTTTAAGCTCATGTTTGTCTCTGATGTTTCAAATATTCATGAAATTCAGCTTTTGGAGAGAAGGCGACAGCTTCGAAATGAGAACTGCCATTGGATGAGAGTTTGAGCTAATTGCGACTGCAGTTCCCAGCCATCTCCTCTTTTCTTCACAGTGGCCTTTAGAAGACAGCAATGTGTCAGGGAAGATAATTTAAAAAATATTTTAAAAGTAGCATTTTAAAAAATATGTAAATAATTGCAACAATAAACCCTATTTCTGCAATAGAAGCTGATATACATGGTAGTCTTCTTAATTTTAATCAATTAGTTCTAATCAAATTCAAAATATGCAGGTGCAATGTGCTTGCATAAGAGTGTCTCCTATGGATGGTCTTTGTATTACTTTGAAAACTAAATAAAACATACTCTTTATTGCAAGGTCACATGTATAAGTGTGTTCAATATAAGTCTGCAAAAATAACAAGACATAATAAAGAATAATATCATATTAAGAAGGGATTTTAAATACATTATTCAGTAAGTTTCTTTGGTAAACTAGTAGCACAGGCATATAACTAGTACTAAATTATTCTAATATATAATATATAATGTTGGGGTCTGACCTTCACTCCATTTCATCAGCTGCCCTGGAGCGCTCTTGTTACTATTTGTATAAGTTCCTTCAGGAGGGGCTGCTAGGTCGTGCTTTGTTAATCTTGCTAATTGTTGATACAAAAGGTAAAACAGGGTGGGTTAGAATGTTTTAAAGACAGGCTATTCCCTAGTTTTTGTCTGTACTCAAATCTGCATAACCCCTGGCAACTCCTTTAGAAGGATTATTGATTTCTTGGCTTCTCCCCTCCCTATAAAAACCTGTGTGCCTTAGTAATAAATGGATTCTGAGCTGCCATCAGCTGAGTGTGATTGACTCGTTTCCCTGGCTGGGAGGGAATGGGTCCCTGGACGAGGGGGGACCTGGGTTCCAGCCGTCAGCACTCATCTCCTGATTCGGCTCCCGGGGATAATCCAGTGGATTGTCCCGCCCACGCCTCAGGGACGGACATCTGAGGTAGTGACAGTATAATAAGCCCATTCAAGGAATTAGGAAACTGAGAATTCAATGAAATATCAAAAGTAACTGAATACAGCAAGCCATTGTAAATGAGATGGTCATGACTGTTTCATTTGGCAGAGTTAGGAAGATTTCTTTGGCAAGTCTTTGCAATCAAAGTTACATTTTCAAAATCAACATCCATTTTGCTTACATAGATTTGAGACTATGGTTTTAAAGATCTAAAATGTGTGCACCTGTACTGATTTATAAATAAAAACAGACATCCCCAAATGACAGCTTTGAGAATTAGAACATCTAGGAGTTTTGTACTGAATTCCATACGTTTGTAAACTAGTGTCATCATTTTCTTTGGAAAATGAGTAAAACTCATCAATATTATTGCAATTGTATTCACATAGGGTTCCAGATTTTTTTTCCACATGGGTTTCGTTGCTCCGACACTTTGTTGTGTACATGGTGTTGAGACTTGAACCCACGTCCCCATGCATGCCAGGCAAGTGCAGTAACCACTGAGCCACCATTCCAGCCCCAGTTCCAGATCTTTAAGCTCTGTAATAGTCAGATGTGACGGAGGTGGGTGTGCAGTCAGCTTTAGCAGTTTGGGGGAGCCCCACCCAGCACACACATTCATTCTTTGGAAGTTGAGGTCTTTGAGAAGAACATGTTGCTAGAGGACGTCACCCGTGATGGGAAGATCAGCAAGGCACAGCCTGTGGGTCCCAGTGCTGATCCGAGAAGGACAGTGGGGAGAGCTGCAGTTAGATCCTGGTTTGAAGAGCGGAAGATTGACAGTCAGTGGAAACTAAGGCCAAGTATCTTATTATCAGGGAGATGGGTCCATAAATGCTCATCTTTCAATATGTACCTCCCAAGCCGAAGAACAAAGTACTCAGCCGGGCAGCATAGTTTGAAGAGCAGCTTTGAAATGCTTTATCACTGCAGCCAGCTACAAAAACTAACTTTGAATTAAAAACCAGTTCTTTGAGTTCTAATGGAATATGTAGCTCAGAAAGCACTTAAAAAAAATTCTCACCTCTCTGGATTTTGCTCTTTTGTGACTTTCTTCTTTCACAAAGTGCGTGTGTTTGCTATTTCAAAAGTATATTCCTAATGCAGTAGGGGCATTGAGCTCAGTGAGGAAGCCAGCTGATTTAGGAAGCCTGAAGAGAGGGTAGGGAGGGCCGATGGGGGCGGGGATATAGCCTCAGACCCCAGAATGAGCGCAGTGCTTTTTCCAGCCCCAGGTTAGATGCTGTTCAAAGGAGACAGATTATAATTCATCTCCAGGCAAACGAGTAAAGTTAAACATGATTTGAAATTAAAAAAAAATAATGGAATCTGGTGGCTGTGTTCTCTTGTCAAGGGAAAAAAAGAAAACAGCCACCCTGAATCCTGTGTGACCCCCTCACGGCTCATGACGAGGAGGAAGCCTGGGGTATCTGCAGGAGCAGGACCTCAGGAACCAGCAACCGGGGCCTGGGGTATCTGCAGGAGCAGGACCTCAGGAACCAGAAACCGGGGCAGGCCTGGGCTTTGCTGTTGCTGAACAGCTGTGCAGTTTTATTCACATCACTTAACCTCCCCGTCCCTCACATTCTTTCCTCTGCAACAAGAGGGCCTGGGAAAGATAATTTCTATGGATTTCCCATATGAAATTATGTGATTGAATTCCTCCCCTTTTACTCACTAGGCTATTTCTTCTATGACATTTGCCATCACCGAAATGGAGTGTTTCAGTAGGGCACGGTCCTGAGAGGGTTAGGATAGTTTTATGCCATCATTCAGTCTTGTCAACAACCAAGTTGTTAGCTTACCATTGATTGAAGGAGCAAATGTCTCTGCAGCATCGATTCCTCCAAGAAGAATGCCAGGCACTCATCACGGATGAGCTTCCTCTTTTGCTAATCAGAGAAAACTATTGGCTGTATTTTTTAAGCAATCTTTGTAATAAGTGATGAAATACCATTCTAAAACAAAAATAATTGTTAGTTTCTGTTGGACAGTGGGAGATGTGTGAAGTATTGTTCTGTGAGTGCTGTATGTTAACTCACTCGTTTCCTGCAGTTATCCTGTGAGTTTGGACCTCTTCCCTTACTTTGCAAATAGTGAAATACTAAGCCAGAAACACACAGTCACATTTTGCATCTGTGGAAAAGAGAATGTTTGAATCCAGGGAATCTTGCTCTGGAGTCTCCAAATGAGTCAAGACTGTCAATTTCCACATTTTTATCAAATCCATCATCAAGGTCCTCAATCTCTTACTAAGGTCCTTAGATCTCACTTATATTTCTTTTATATCTAGGATTTCACACACAGAAATTACTTAATGTCTATATTTATCTGTTAGCCGGCTGGCCTTATTGATGAGATCTCAGAATTACTTATGAAACCTTATATGCATTAAACTTAAAAATTAGTTGTCTTCCAAACTGGTGAACTTTCATCCTTCCCTACTTTCATTTTTGTTTTTATTTTTAAAATTCTACTCAAAACAGGAGTCAGCTTTGGTCTATGTTGATTCCTTAGCTGATTCTCGTTAAACCGAAAAGGAAGTGATTACTACCGGGGTTTTCTCTCTCACCCCAGGACTATTTCCTCCCCTGCCTGGTTTCCTCTCCTTTATATTTGCTGTGTTAACAAGCCCTATAGAAAAGTCCTGTTCTTTGTTTCCATAGCTCTTATTGCTTTGGTCCTTTATTTTTTTTTTAAATGGGACTTTAAAAAGGCCATTTTTAGCAGAACACAACTTTGGGAGACAATTATGCAGAGATATCTTTTCTCCACATTTCTAGACCGACAGTAACAGCCTTTTAAAAGTAGATGCCTGCAGAGGGACTGCTCGCCAGGAATGAACTGCAGACGATGAAATGACACATCACCAGGAGAGATATTTTTGGGCAGGCAGCCTTGTTGGTATCTCTGAAACCATTCTATCTGTACACCCCCTTTGAAAGGCACTTTGATAGAACATCTGTGAATAAAAGATTTCAGATTTTTCAAAAAACTCACCAGTTCTATAGAAACCTTTATTTAAGCCCCAAATACACTATACCAGGGAATTTAGCTTTGCATCTAAGATAACAAGGGAAGCTGGAACCTGTGAGATTTATATGTGTAGGACAGATTTCTTCCTTTTCATTCCTAAGCCTTAACTTCATAGAAGAAATGTTTTAGTAAAATTCAGTGTCTGGTGTGGATGATAATTCAACTGCCAATGAATGCTATGTGTTTTGGAAAAATTTTATGCCTGAAAAAATACATTTTTGCATAAATTGAAGTTTCACTTGTTAATACAACTCACTTGGATCTTTTTAGAGTCCATGAATGGCTTTCATGAATTTGTAAGCCCTATTAATTTGCTTGGAAAATTTCATGTGAACATTAAATAGTCTAGATGAAAGAATCCCAGTTCTGAATAGAATCTTAATTAAACCTGAAATTTTAAAGCCAAGAACCAGAAAATTTGATGAAGCATTCTTAAATTATTATATTTCATTCCAATGCCTGTTTTCTCAACTCAAACTCATACTTGAGCCTTGTATTTTGTTTTGGTTTTTTAAAAGAGAGAGGAACAGTGAGAGAGAGAGAAAGAGAGAATCAATTTTATTTAGTTTTTCATGTGACTTTTGTTGCTGTGACACCTTGTTGTGTACGTGGTGCTGGGGTTCGAACCCACATTCTCTCACATGCCAGACAAGCACTGTAACTGCTGAGCCACTGCTCCAGCCTTGAACTTTGTTTTATGGATGATCTCATTCAATAAAAATAAATCTAATGAAGTCCTCTTGAGAAAGAGAATATTTTATACAAAACCAGAAGTCCTCATGGATATTGGACAGAAGTCCTGTTTGGAGAGGGACTGGAACCAGGACCTGCTCAGGCCGTGAGATGGTGAGAGGGTTCGCGCTCCATCTCCTCATTGTTTCATCTCTGCTTCTGTGTGTTTCTGTTTTGTCCCATCCTTCACGCGTTCCTTTACTGACTTTGGCATGAACTATTTTATGTCTCAGAGTCAAGGTCAAATGTGTTTAGCAACTATTGCCCTGAGTCAACAGTTCATTGACTTGAGTATCTACATTTTAATTCTCAACTCATGGGAGAGAGAACATGACTGCTAAACAGATGCTCACCACCAGATCTAGGTTGGGGCTTCCATGAGCGCTCGTTCACTGTAACAAAATTACTATAAGGTCGGCTCCGGTCTAGTGGTCATGTTGATAACATCAGAAATACAAGATGAAACCTGTACTACATGTGGGAGCTGACAGTCAGCCAAGCAACTAATTCTGAGAACCATCACATTCAGTGTATGTAGCTTGGAAGGAATCAGATTGCTTTCTCATGCAAAATCTAACAGAACCACCACTTAGGAACTAAAAAAACCCAAGAATCACTCTAGAATTTTCTTGATGTAACACATTTGGCTACTGAATGACATACATTGATGTAGGCCAGGTCACTGCAGCCATGGATATGTCATGTAGATCAAAGCAGAACGTAATGGCTTGCTCAGAGTATAGCACAGAGCAAGAGAGCTAGAGCAAGATCCCAGGTATGCAGCCCTTGGTACTGCCCGCTTCACCACCGAGACATTTCCTTCTTGCCAGCAGAGGATGCGCACCGTGGTCCTGAAGAAGATCACAGCTGTTTTTAATTTATTGAAATAAAAATAATTAACACCTTCCTCAGATACTTCCATGAGTAAATTATATTAGAAGAGCAATGCTAAATGTCTATTTCTAAACAATAAAAGGTAAAGGGAAGTTGCAATATATAATTAGATAAGAGAAAAAATATAGGAAATAGTTCATTTCAGTTGTACAAGAGTGACAACAAGACAGTGGTCTTCGACAGAAAAGAAAACGAGGAACCCAAAGAAACAACAGACTTGAAGCTCATGTAGAATTGAAATGTATGTTCTGCAGAGTTGAGTCAGAGTACCAGGCTGAACGCTTGGTGTGTAAGGAAGGATCACAGCTTTAGTGAGAGCCAGTCTAGGGCTCTGCAGAGCCAATGTAAATGCTTAAGACAAAGCTCATACTGATCTGGCAGGTCCACACACTCCTTAGCCTGCGCTGAGGTGGGCAGTCTGTTGAGTTAACAAATCCAGATTTTAATCCTTAGAAGTGACATTCATTGTGTCCAGTTTGCAAATACGTGGAAGTAATAGAAAATTTTAACTTGAAGCAGAACTAAAATCAGCAGCAATTACAAAGATGACATTAAAATTTGTATTACAGTTTTGTTTAGGAATTTAATGAAAAACTTGAACATAATGATAAATAAAGGGAACAATAAAAAGGAATGAAATCAATTTCTGTAGCCAAAAATTTCAATATCTGAAACGAAAATTTCACTGCATGACTCCAACAACAGAGCAGATCCTGGAGACAAAGTAATAGGTGAACTTAAAGAAAGAGTGTTGAAAACGATGTCACTGAAAACAGAGAGAGAGCTTCTAAAATAAAATGAATGGAGCCTTTGCCTGGAGCAGTTCCACATGTCCTAACAGGCATAATGGGAGAAATTATTTGAAAATATGATAGGAAAAAAGTTCACATTACTCACAGAAGGGCAAAGAAATGGAACACAGTATTCTGAGAGAAACGATGCAAGTCGAATTAAAAAGAAAAGTTTTTTAAATGGAGGAGGAAGTTGTGTTTGTCAACGTAGAATATTGTAGCAATGCAAACATTCTTCTGAAATAAAGACTTGATCAGATAAACAAGAATTTGCTACTTACCAGTCAGATTTCACTATAAGAAAATTCTTCAGACCCGGAAAAGTCATTCGAAGTACAAATTGGAATCTTTGTAAAGAAGCAAAGAACAGTGAAATGGGTAAATACATCTCTACATACAAAGTGCTTTTCTCATTAGAATTTTTTGAAGCTAATTGATTATGTAAAGAAATCGAACATCAATGAGAAAACTCTCAAATTTTCAGTTAGCCTTCCTTCTATTTTTTCTTTTTTAAGAGAGAGGGACAGAGAAAGAGAGAAAGAGAAAGAGAAAGTGAAAGAATCAATTTTCATTTAGTTTCTCATGTAGCTTTCATTGCTCTAACACTTTGTTGCTCCAACCCCTCTATTTTTTCTTAAAACTTTTAATTCTTCAGTTCTTGGTCATTTAACTGCTTGTTAGAAGAAATTAACTGGACTTTTTACCACTGTGTATCTGAAGTTCTTGTCTATGATTTGAGAACTTTTAATGCTATGTCTCTTTAAGAAGTAGAAGCTGCCTATCAGGTTGACAAATGCCAGCCATTTGCTCTCACTGCCTGGACAGGGACAGGACAAGTCACCTAATCCCGCCAGGGGCAGGAGGTGATGGCAAGCAAGGTACTGTGCCATGGAGACTTTGCTTTCAATAGAATACTGCAAAACCCCATCCAGCACCCATGTTGGACTTCCTGTCCCCACCCTCAGGCATTGCCACTGTTCATCTTCTGTAAGACCTGCGTGGGGCTGAGCTAGTGCTTTGCTGACTAGTGTGGTCTCAGCATGTTAAAGCTGCAGCACCCTGTTCTCAGAGCCCTACTGCTCCAAGCACCCCTCAGCTGCCTGCGCTAATCTCTCCCGACCTCTGTTCATGGCAGTGGAGTTCCGGAGGGGACTTCCAGCTCCCTTTCTGACCCGCGATTGCCTGTTTCTGAAGAGTTGCTAATGTTTTCTTTTTGCAACCCTGCTCATTTTTAGAGGTCTCTGTATTTCCCAAAGATTTTGATAATTAAGACGAGAAGTAAATTAATATGCCTCTTCCACTGGCCTAATAAAGATAGATTTCTGTTAAAGCCAGCCAGTACACTAGACAGATGCCAAAGTGGATGGATAGAGAGGTAATATACACATTTCAGAGATGTGAGGGGAGAGAGAATGTGCGGGCACTGTAGTTATGGATGAAGACTTTCCCAAGATTGCCAGGATCCAGAACTGTCCTGGGGCTTTCATAACTTCCTAGGATTCCTTCCAAATAGATTCCAATCTGTGAATTTCTAAGAAATTTAAATTTCACATAATTAAATCACCCAGACAGTAAAGTTCAAGAACATACAGTCCAAAGTCGGAGAGCTGGGAGAAACAGTATTAGAACACAGATGAAGTAGACAGAGACCTGGTAAGGACTTGGAACACAGTGCAGATGGATTATTGACAGATACAAATATCAATGAGAACTTGAGAATCTTGGTTAACAGAATCCAGATTTCCAATGCACATCTAACATTCATTTCACAAAGAGAGGTGGAAAAACCTGGAGAGAATTTGAGTTTGAGGATTCTGTGAGAACATATTTCCTAAGAATATTTTTAAATTGATGAAAGATTAAAATCCTCAAGTCAGTACTCCTGAATAAGAAGATTAAAAATAAATACAGACCAAGGCAAGACCATGCAAAACTGTGGAAACTGGGAATTAAAAACAAACTCCAGAGGAGTCAAAAAGAGGACAGAATATCGAAGAAAGAATAATAATTCTGTATCTCGTAGATGATAACCGGCACTATTTTTACTATTAGAAAAACTGGAAGCAATTTTTCTAGTCTAAAAAAATGCTGTGTTGTGCCGAATCACCATTCATATGTATCTGTTCACAGCACAGAAACATCTGTTGGTTGTGGACTGTGATCTGTTGGTTGTGGACTGTGAGATTCTTCATGAGGCGTTGCATTGTTCACCTTTGTCTCTGAAACCCAGGGTTGACACTGCTTAGAGATGGTGCTAGGGAGGAACAGTGGCCTGCTAAGTCCACTCAAGCTGCTTGTGGAGGGTGGCTGCTCCCGTCTTTGAGGCACTGTGACTGGTTTAACCGCTCGTGAGAATTCTGTGCGTGCAGGGTTGAGGATGTATTTAGGAAGGTCATCTACACCAACACTTCTCAATGAAGGCTTAAATTTACTGTTTTGTTTTGTTTTTTGTAATTGTGCTCCTACCTGAATTCTTGTGACTATGAGAAGGCCAAAAATTTAAGTTTTACACTTAGGGTGAACTCGTAGTATCGGTGGCCTTTTAAAAATATTCTGAAACTAGCAAATAGAGAATGAAGTTGATCAAAGAAGTAAAGAAAGAAACAAATAATATATGGGAAAGGCCAAAGACCCATTTTTCCACTTTATAATTTTGAGGAGGGCCAGTTTTGCTATATTATTTAAAACTTTCAATAGTCTTACATAATCTCAATGTCTCTTTCTGATGACTCAGTTAATGATGAAATGAATGAATGATTTCTTGAAGTGTGAAATTAGAATAAAAAAGATAATCTGAAAATATCTGGTCAGTCAGAATACAGATGCAGCTCTAGGAGTTAGGCTTCCCATGTCTTTGGATTCCTCTATGGGCGATGCCTTACTTTAGGACCCATCGGGGACAGTTCAGCCATGCTGGTGACCTGCTCCAAAATGCACTTACTGATATCTCAAAAGGTCCCTGTAGTTTCACAGCTCTGACTATCAAGATCTTATTTTGATTTTCAAAATGTCAATTTGTCTTGATTTCCTAACAGAACGGCTTTAATCTTCCAAAAATTTACATCACGGAAACTGGGAACATTCTAATACTGTTAATTGCTTCATTATACACAAACAAGGATTCTTAAGTGTAGAACATTCCCTCCATGAGTTTCTGCAGTTTCATAAATGGAAATGTTTGCATATGCTTTGCTGGTGTTCCCGCAGTCTTTTTTGAAAACTGAAAATGTAGGGAAATTAGGATCTTTATATTTCAATAAAGAGCAGGTGTGCTTTTTCAAAACGCCTCAGAACTTCAGCATTTTCTCTCCCATGCTCACATTTATTTGGGTAATTTACATTTTATCTTTGGACAATCAGTATGGAAATGCTTCCATTTAGAAGTGGGCTAGACAGTAAAATTACGGCAACATATGTGACTTTGGAGACGTGCATATTTTAGTGACTATTTGGTACAGTCCTCCTTATGTTTCACTCAACAAAAACCACGGGTGAGAGGAAGAACGAAAGATCTCAAAGCCTGTGTCTTCAAGTATGGGGTCCAGACCGACAGTACTTGGGACCCACGTTCGGTATTTACATTCACTGCAGCTGCTTGCACTTTGAAGAAGTTAGCTACTTTAAATGAAAAAAGAAGAAAGCTTAATTGGTTTTCTTTCTTTATGTGAGCAACTGAGCAAAAATAAAACTATATGAGCATGGTCAACATACAACCTGCGGAGGCAAAGCAGGTGCGACAAAAAGTTATCCTACTTTAAAACTTTGAGCCACATTTGTTTTCAGTAATTAATACCACAAGGACGACCTCCCCAAGGACTAACAGGGCTGTGTGCAAATCGCGTGTTTAACATTGCTGTAACCTTTGCTGTTTTCGAGTCAGGCTGACTTGGGCATGGAGCACGGATCAGCAGTGCTTTCTCCTACAGCACAAATCTGAGTCTCAGTGTGAGACTGTCTTCCCTTGTACTTCCAGTCTGTTCAGATTGGAATCCATTTACCCCCAGCCAGAGCGTGCTCTCTCCCTCACTGCCTGCCTCTCCCTCCCTCTTTCTATCGGCCTCATCCATCTGGTACTTCACTCCTTCTGTAGCAGCAAAGGCCTAGGGAATGAATGTATTGCAGCCCTGGTAATCATTAGGAATAGGCACGTTCCATCTTTGCCACCCTGTTGTCTTTTGCAGCTTTTCTATGAGGACCCACAGGGTGTAAGGAATGTGTGTTTTCTCCTGATAGTTGAGCAATCCCCACTTGAATACTCTTTCTTTGGATCTACAAGCCCTTCCTTCTCTCTAAAGTGTGCCTAACAGTGTTCCAATCGAAATGCATATGCTGAAGGTAGATAGAATCATTGTACATGCACAGAGTGATGGATTTATCGACAGCGGGTCAGGGCTCCTCTCCCAAGGTGTGCACTCCTCAGACTCTGTCTTCTGAACAGATGGGGTACATGCCCTTCAAAGCTCTGCTTTCTCCATGTGCTGTGTCAACGGTGGCCCCAGGCTAAAAGTCATGAAACTGTGAAACTCAGTTCCTTCCAGACTCAAGTTGGTTTTCTGCTTCTTTTTTTGCACCTTGAGTTAATTTACATTCTGTTCTGAGTTAAGGGTTGCTGTTTGTGGGGAGGTGGGTCCGGCAGTAGCTTACTTAGGCATACAAGAGGCTGAATGCTCAGGTCAAGTGAGGAAGTCTGTCACTCCAGCAGTGACTGGATTTGTTATGGAAGCCTCTGATTTACCCTAAGAGTGGAGGATTTGCAATAAGGCAGAACTGGTTCAGTTCTTGTTTCATTGCCTGCTAGCTTTAGAGCATCATCTAATCACTCCCAGGGTGTGCCTTTATTTGTGGTATGAAGCTCTAGCACCTTCCTTGGAAAGTTGTTTTAAGGATTAAGTAAGGTAAACGAAACCATCCAGCAGAGTATTTGGCATGATTAGTGTTTTATTTGTTATTATTCTAACTGGTTTTTGGCAACCTTAAACTATTATGAGTACATTGTTATTTAATTAGATGACTATCTAATTTTTTCTTGATTTTTTAAGAGAAAAATGTAAGTCATACTTATATTATCGCTAGACATATATAACATATCCATGCCCAGACTCTTGTACTCTGAGAATTTCATCATCCATTTTACAGGTAGTAATATTTTCTCTATTCTACAGATGAATCAACATCATGCTATCCTTAAAAGTCATCTTAATTTGTCAACCAAACATGATTAGAATAAATTTCGTAGTCCAATGTCTACAATGGACTACTTTCATTAGTTCAGCAAATATTTATTAAAGCAGGTACAACAAGTGATGGTTGAGATCGTAGTACATAAAATGAGAGCCACATGCCTCACATGCAGATTTAAATTTAAGATCCTATTAAAAAAAGAAGCTTCTGCTGAAATGCAGGCCAGTATCCTAATGTTCACTTCACCGGAAAACACTAACAGCCATGCGCAGGACACCATGAGAAACTGTCATAGTGGTTATCGTAGTGGTCATGAGGACGGAGACATACAAAGGCCTAAAGGACAATAAGTAAAACTCACATTTCCATCTTCCTAAAGCTGCAAATGAAAGCATCTGCCGATTTCTTTGTAGTGCGATCAGAGCTCTCTACAGTAGCTAAAATGTTCACAATTCAAAGACATAAGGAGGTATCATGAATTTATCTTTTTCTTACTCATTCATCATCCTGACTGAGTGTGTGTGTGTGTGTGTGTGTGTGTGTGTGTGTGTGTGTTCCTAGAGTCTGTGTGTGCATGTGTGATCCTGTGTGTCTATGTGTTCATGTGTGTATATTACTGTGGGTCAATGCATGCATATGTGTGTTTCTGTCTATGTGTACATATGTGTGTCCCAGTGTGTGAATGTTACCATGTGTCTATGTGTGCATATGTATGTTCCTGTGTGTGCGTGTGTTTCTGTATGTCTATGTGTGGATATGTGTGTTGCTGTGTGTACATGTGTGTTCCTGGTGTCTGTGTGCATGTGTGTGTGTTCCTGGAGTCTGTGCGTGCACAAGTCTGTAGTTTCCTCTCTCCTGTTCTCCCAATTAGGTGGCAAAATGACTGGAGTGTAGAGATATCGGACTTAATCAAAGCTGAAATAATATTTTTCTTGATGGAAAATAAAAAGAGAAATCCTGTCAGAGACCCCATGCTCCTCTGTGAATATAAGGCATACACAGAAGAATTGTACCTGTTATTTAGGAGCTGGGAAGTGGAGGGGCACATATGACAGTGGTCTTCAGACTAGTTCATGTCAGGTTGCAGATGAGTTGGTGACAGACACACACTCAACAGCAGCATGTGGATCGCTTCCCTGTGTGAGAAATCCAGAAACCCTTTGACTGGCTCCTGCACCCAGAGTGAGTGTAAACACAGCTCCATCAAAACCGGGAGGAAGGGCAAGGGCACCCTCTCTCCATACCTGCACCCCACCGTGGAGCCACACTCCTGGCCCTCCCTGAGGAGAGAAGGAAGTAGGCTATGCACCTGGTGTCCCAGCTTTTCTAGCTCTGACCTGATAGCCTTGTCTTAGAAAGCTAACAGAACCCAAGTGTCTGTTGTAGTAGCAACAGATAACAAAATGGTGACCTAAGCCACCAAGGGCCATTTGGTATGGCTCTGCCCTTGTTACTCAATGCAAAGCATGTGGACAAGGGACCACAGCTCCTTGACTCTCCAAGGGGTGAACTGTACACCCAAGGCCCCAACGCTTTACGTTGCTGCTTAAAGTATTGCCATCTGTCTTATCTGCCTCAAGGTACTAATGCCACCTGCATGCTCTACCTACCCCTGGCAGTGACTATAAAGATGACTGTGATCTCTCTTACATGTAGAAGCACCCCAGCTCATGTTGAGTAATCAGGCAAAAAGCACAGACCTCAGTTTCAATCTTGTTCATTGCAGATTATGGATGGGACCAGCATTTGACAGGCAAGTAGGGCCTTGTCTCCAGCACAACTGGAGAACAGCACAAGGATTTGAAGATCTCCAGAATCTCTGGCTGGACTGCTTAGTGAGGGTCTTTTCCTGGAAAGCCTAGTCTACCAAGACGGACAGAAGTACCTTACTTTATCTAATACAGAACTCAAAACTTTTGCATTAAGGATACTCACTGAAGTGAATTAAAAACTGTCCTAAAAGACAAACTTATATAATGCTTAAAAAAAAAGAATCCACCAGGAAAATATAACAATGATAAATATCTATGCTCCACATATCAGAGGACCTAAACATACAGAGCAAACACCGATAGAGCTGAAGAGAGAAACATTGAAATGCAGTAATAGGGGGAGAGTTCAGAACCTCAACGATGGGTAGAACAACCAGACAGAAAGCGCCACCCACAAAGCAGGTCTTGAGCTGGGTGTGGTGGCACATGCCTGTTGTCCCAGTTACTCAGGAAACTGAGGCAGGAGGATCGCTACAGCCCACGACTGCAAGGTCAGCCTGGGCAACATAGTGAGACCCTATGGAATAACCTAGAAATAATGCAGAGTATCTTTTCTAATCAAGATGGAGTGAAGCTAGAGATTGACAGCAGAAGGAAAAGTGAAAAATTCACAATTGAACTGTTACTCTGAGATAGTAGGTACATGGAGACAGCACTTGATGTTACTCTGAGATAGTAGGTACATGGAGACAGCACTTGATGTTACTCTGAGATAGTAGGTACATGGAGACAGCACTTGATGTTACTCTGAGATAGTAGGTACATGGAGACAGCACTTGATGTTACTCTGAGATAGTAGGTACATGGAGACAGCACTTG
>PVKS010014352.1:0-48556 GCA_004027875.1 Aplodontia rufa | reverse complement strand
TTTTTTTTTTTTTTTTTAAAGAGAGAGGGACAGTGAGAGAGACAGAGAGAAAGAACTTTATTTAGTTTTTCGCATGGCCTTAGTTGCTCCAACATTTAGTTGTGTACGTGGTGCTGGGGTTTGAACCCGGGTCCTCGTGCTTGCCAGGCAAGCACTGAAACCGCTGAGCCACCACTCCAGCCCCTGGCCTTGAATTTTCAATCCTCCTGCCTCACCTCCCAGATAACTGGGATTACATGTGGATGCCACCAATGCCACCACATCTGGCTCGGAACATTTTCTTTTTTTTTTTTTTAAAGAGAGAGGGACAGTGAGAGAGACGGAGAAAGAGAGAAACAACTTTATTTAGTTTTTCACATGGCCTTTGTTGCTCCAACATTCAGTTGTGTACATGGTGCTGGGGTTTGAACCCGGGTCCTCGTGCTTGCCAGGCAAGCGCCAAAAATGCTGAGCCACCGCTCCAGCCCCTTTTCTTTTTGATACTGGGGGTTGAACCCAGAGCCCTTAACCACTGAGGCACATCCTGAGTCCTTTTTTATTTTTTTAATTTTGAGACAGGATCTCGCTAAGTTACTCAGAGCCACACTAAGTTGCTGAGGCTGACTTTGAACTTGTGGCCCTCCTGCCTCAGCCTTCTGAGGTGTTGGGATTTCAGGTGTACACAACTGTGCCCGGCAGAAATTTTTGTTTTTAATATAGTTGGATTTTTTCCTTTTTTTTTTTTTTTAAAGCTGGGTTCTCTTCACTCGTGCTGTTTTCCTGGTCAAAGCAACAAGCCTTTCTAATCCGCTGCCTCTTGCCTCCTGCTTCATCTCAGTCCCACGTGAGACTCAGTAGTGTAATCCAGAGCTGAAGTCTTCACCTGCATCCCTCTCTGCTGCAAAGACCCCTTTATTGCTTGCAGAGCTCCAAGCATTCCTTGTCCCCAGACCTGGCACCCCTGTACCTCTAGAGGACACCCACATGTGCAGGGTGGTTGGCCTGAGACCTGCCTGGGCTCTGTAGAAGCTCTTCTCACGCCTGAGCTGTTCTTCCATGCCTTGGCCCCACGCCTAACTAAACTTCAGCTGATTGATAGGTTATGGCTTTTATATTTTATTATTTTATTTTTGAGAGAGAGACAGAGAGAGAGAGAATCGGTTTCATTTATTTTTCATCGCTCTGACACTTTGTTGTGTACGTGGTGCTGGGGTTTGAACCTGCGCCCTTGCGTGTGCAAGGCAAGTGCCGTAACCACTGAGCCACTGCGCCAGCCCCAGGATATGGGTTTTAGATGACTAAAATGGGATAATACTTACTTTGAATAGGAGGAATGTATTTAAAACATATTCCTTAATGATGGAATGCTTGAAGGTTGGGAACCCGTGTTCTCTTGCTACTGAAGTCCAGGACGCTCTTGACATCATCCTGTCCCCTCCTGAACACGCCTGAGGACAGAAGTTCCCCTGGTGGGTGGGCAAGGCTGCTTGTGTGGTTTAAACCGCTTTCTTATGCTACAGGTGCCCCCGGTCTCAACTATGCTGGTTCCGTTCTCCAGAGAAGCTCTTGGGCTTTTCTCTCTTGGATGTGACCCCCCACCCTGCACTGAGAGGTGGCAGCCACACCTGGCCCTGCCTTCCATCCTAGGGCCTGGTCTCTGAATCCTAACGGCCTCTTAAACTGTGCAGCGGGTGCAGCCAGCTGTGGGTGCAGCCAGCAAGGGCAGAGGTGGTTCTGGCAGCCAGTTTGCGCCAGGGGTCCACTCAGTGGGAGAGTCCTTGCCTAGCATGTGCAAGGCCCTGGGATTGACACCCAGTACCGCAGTAAATAAATAAATGTGTGTTCACCTCCAGCTGATTCCCCTCCGCACGCGGAATGCCTGTTGAGGTTGATCTTCCGGCTTTCGCTTCACTCTGTAATCCGATCTTTTTAGTTTTAGTTTTTGCGGTGCTGGGGATGGAACCCAGGACCCCATGCGTGCTGGGCAGGTGCTCTGCCAGTGAGCCACACCACCAGCCCTAGCAATCCTGTCGTTTGAGACACTTTTCTTTCATGTCTCATTTGAGTTCCTCGCTTCAGCTTTTAGGACAAGCACAAACTTAGTAAGTCCAACGTTGTCTTTAAAAATTGTCGACATGCCTGGGAACGGGGGCAGGGGAGTTACTGGTTGGTGGGTGCAGAGTTCCGGTGCTATAAGAAAAGAGTTCTGTGGGTGGATAGCAGTGATGGTGGCTTATCTTGGCCCTGTGGCAGCCAAGCCCCCCTCCACCCTTCCATCTGCTTGAGGGATATGGGCCCCCCAGTCCCAGGCAGCAGGGGACAGGGAGGTGTGTTTCTTTTCCAGGCCCAGGGTGCAGCCTGCTCTGCCAGGGCTGCGCAGTGACATCCTTCTCTGCTTCCCAGGCCAGGAACATGTGAGTAATCTTTGACTCATAGCTGTCCTTTCCGCCTGTTGCCTAACCAGGCCTGGTCTTCATTACCCGGCTCCCTTCCTCTCGTTCCCTTGTTCCTCCACACACTGTGCCCAGACACAGGGTGACAGCCTCACCTCCTCCGAGACACCCCCTCCCCATGTTTATACAGCGCCAGGCTGGGAGTTCACCAGGCCAGTTGTTGGGGGATAAAAGGGAGGCAGAGCGGTCAGCAGAGAATTGCTGGTAGTAACAAGGACAGCTGGAAAGGCCGGCAGAGATGCAGGCTGCAGGTAGGGAGGGCGGATGGACGTCTCCTGAGGCTCCAGGCCTTTCATTCACGGCCATCTCCCTGTGGCAGTGAGGAGGAGCTACCAGCAAGTGCAGAGGCCCAGAGGCCAGAGAGGCAGCAGGAGAGGGCAGCTGTGGCCAGGGCTGTGTGGGAGGTAAGGCTGCAAGCAGGCCCGGCCGACCTCACATAGGCAGAGGAGGAAGCAGCAGCCACACAGGCTTCGGTGGGGCCTGGGAATGGAGGCAGGTGATGAGGACTCTGTTTTTGGAGATGCAAGGGTTGGACTGCCGGGTTCTGGCTCTTCGCTGTGAGATGGGGTCCACTGTGTCTGCCAGCTCCTCTTTTTACCCTGTTGCTTGGAGGGACCCCCTCTGGTTTCCTCTGGTCTCCCTTCTGCAGCCACAAAGATCCTTTGCCCCCTTTCTCCACCTGCCCCCTGCCTCCTAGATGCTGCTGGACCAGGTGTCCATCAGAAAACTCTCCAGGAGGAGTCAAATCTCCAGCTGAGTCCAAATAGCATTCAGAATATGGCCCAGCGGGGCTGGAGTGGTGGCTCAGCGGTTACAGTGCTTGCCTTGCATGTGTGAGTATGCGAGTTCAAACCCCAGCACCACGTACCCAACAAACTCTCAGAGTAATGAAAGCCAAGTGAAAAACTGAATAAAGTTGATTCTCTTTTTCTCTATCTCTCTCTGACTGTCCTTCTCTCTTTAAAAAATAAATAAATAAAAATAAAATATGGCTCAGGAGAGTCTAGAAGACAGCTACCAGGTCCTTATTTGAAGCCAGGCCAGGTATTTGCATCCTCCCTGTCATCAACATGAGCCATCCCTCCACTGGAGGGGTGCTGAGTGTGTAAAGTCCCTAGGCCCCATCTACCTAGCCAAGCATGGAAGTGCTTCAGGTAGTTCATCGACCTAAGCCTCCTGGAAACCCTATGAGCTCCCATTTTACAGATGAGGAGACTATGGCTCAGAGAGCTTAGTACGTTGAACCAGGCCACACAGCGAACTGTGGCACCATCCTTTTCTCCTTTAGTCTGTCTCCTTTCTCCACAGCGGTCTGTGCACTGTGGACAGTGGTGCTTGTCACGTTCTTTCCTGGGGAGGTTCTTACCGTTTCATCCCTAAGCCCAATTCTCCTGGTTTTCCCTCTAGTGAAGTCCAGGTTCCCTCTGCTGCTGACCTTGGGTGGACATGGACAAGGACACCCCCTCCTTGGCCTGCTCTGCCTGGCTCCATTTGCCCACCACTAATTTAGTGCCTGGCTCCTCCAGGTCCTCTCTGCTGCATTTTCACTGCCACTGCCCTTGCCTTGGACCCTCTTCCTGCTGGGACCCTCCTCTGGCCTCCCCAGGCCATCTCCCACATGGCTGTGAGCACACATGATCACAGGAACAGGCTCCTGTCAGGACAGGCTCCTGTCACCTTGGGGATAAAATCCACACTCCAGAGCTGGAGGTGGGAAGTCCCTCCTGGGGTGGCCCCTGCCCCCTCCATAGCTCTAGGTCATGCCCCACCCACAGGGACCTCTATCAGCAGGCACAGGCAGGCTGATAAATGTTCCACAGTCAGCAATAAAGGGGGAAAACCAAGAGTACTGGGTAGAGCGAAACCAGTTGGCACAGATCAGCTGAGCTGACAGCTGACCTTTCTTATCACAGTATCTCTTATCCCAATAGCCGTTTTGTGTAGTAAATGTATTATTTTTAGCTGAGTTTGGTGGCACGCTCCTGTAGTCCCAGAGACTGAGAAGGCTGAGGCAGGAGGATCGCAAGGTTGAGGACAGAATCAACAACTTAGCGAGTTCCTAAGCAACTTAATGATAACCTGTCTCAAAATTTGAAAGAAGAAAAAAAAAGGCTGGAGATGTGGCTCAGTGGTGAAGTACCCCTGGGTTAAATTCCTGATAAATGGGTAAAGAGAGAGAATAAATGACATGTTTTTACAAAGTCCTCACCTGCCAAACCCCGACATGTTTGCAGCTCTAACTTTTCTCCGGGACAGCCCAGTGGTCTTCGCCCAGGAGCTCGCCCAACGCCCTGACCTCCACTGTTATTCTCCTGTCTGGAAGGCCCCATGGCTCCAACCCAGCACAGGCATCTCACTCTGCTCCCAGAGAGGGGCCAGGAAATTGAATGCAAGTGCTCACCTGCTGAAGGGCAGAGATTATGATCTCCCAGAATCCCCGGAGTTTCAGCCAGGAAGACGGAGACAGAGGTGAGTGAGAGACTAGAAGAGAGAGCTGAGAGGCAGAACAAAGCTGTGGCAAACCAGACAGAAACATGGGGGACCCACACAGCGGGAAGGAAGAGAGCGGCCATGGGAGTGGTGTGGTGGCAGGAGCCTGGAGCTGGGTCAGGCGCCTCCCACTGGGCCAGGGAGGATACCTGCTGTTGGCTTCATCAGGGACCCAGATCAGAGGATGTGGATCCACCTTTGGGGCCCACCCCTCAGCTCTAGCCCTCCCTGGATCTCTGCAGGCCTGCAACCTACTGCCAGGTATGCCCCTAGCCTGGCTGGCCTGTTCCCACATGGGGCAGCAGGCATCCACGGCAGATCAGAGGAGGTGCTTGTGGGGAAGATGACATTTTGCTTTTAATTTACTTGGAGTCATTTGCCCTGTCTGAGAAGCACCTCTTGAGAGGGCTTTTTATGTAGACAGATGCCAGGCAAAAAGTCCCCTGCCAACAGACGATGGCAGCAGACTTCTGTGGCCTGGAAGAGACCTGGGTATTCCATCCTCCTGAGAGTGGGGTGGAGGACTGACAGATGCACCAGGAGGAGAAAGGCGTCTGGGATGGGACCCTGTTAGCGACCTTCTGGATGGTCAGCTGGTGGGGAGGGCTGAGGGCTCCTGAGGGGAACCTGCCAGAGCTTTGATGGATCTGCGCTGGGGGCGGGGGGGCAGCATGGCTCACGGCACGTGGCCATCTGGGCACCATGGGTGGCCCTGGGGTGGGGGCTGTGGACAGCCACTGGTTGCTGCAGAGCAGAGGGGCCTGGGCTGACAGGCACAGGGCTGCTGCTCTTGCTGGTGTGCGGTGGACGAGTCAGCCTTGGGTCTGATCCTATGATGACCTGAAGTAGCCAGGCCTGATCAGAGGAAGAGGGGCCATGGCAGGAGAAAAACTCCCCAAGTAGAGGAGTCACATGCTTTTGAATGGCTGTGTAACCCAGGTCCCCCTGAGCTGTGAAACAGAACTCCTAGAGTTGGGGTGGATCCTGATTTGCAGTCTTCAACAGCCACCTGCCTTCTAGCAGCCTCAGGCCCAGAACCCAGCCTGGGCCCTGAGCTTTGAGGCTAGGCTTTGAACCTCACCATTCAGACAGCCCGCGCTCCTGTCCTGCTCCAGGGACAGCCCCTGGGTCCCTGAAGAGCCCGAGGCACTGACAACCACACAGGGGCAGGAAGCCAGAGGAGGAGAGCCTGGCTGGCGAGTGGGGTTGAGGGCTGTGACTCCCCTGCCGCTGGCCCACCTTCGGTTCTCCCAGTGGCTGGGAGGACTAGGAGAGTGCAGCTAACCTGCTCACCCAGCGACCAGCTGACTTGACAGACAGGCAGCAATGGCAAGGATGGATGGGGGGCGGGCCGAGCAGCCAGCGAAAGTGAAACCTCTGCAGGACTTGCTGTGACCTGGGAGCCCGCTGGAGACAGGAACTCACATCAGGGTCCCATCTTTCTGTTCTTCTGGGTGTGGCTGCGGGAAGAGGGTGCTACAGAACTATTAGGAAATGCCACCTGTGTTTTGGCCCATGGCATGATCAGGGCATCCTCCAGGCTGTTGGGTCACCCTAAACTTTTGGCTCAGAGAGGTCACCACATCCTCACCCTATTCCTGGAATGAGGAACCTGGCTGAGAACCAGGCATTGTGCATCCTGGGCTGGGATGGCTCCTGCAGCCAAGATGAGCCTGGAGCTGTCCCAGGCTTTGGACAAAGTGCAGGAGTCCAAACCCTGCTGTTTATGGCTGCTTGATGGAGGTGATTAGATGGCTGTCTTTATCAGCAGCTCCTCCCTCCGTGCACCTGCTGATACCCCTTGCACCTCACCCCTTCGCTGCCCTGGCGTAGAGGCCGTCTTGCTCTCCATGCCACCCCTGGTGCTCTCACAACAGGTCTACAGTGTTAAGGGACTGCTGACCACAGCTCAGGGAAAGAGGGGGAGGTGGGGATTGAGGACTCTCAGGATCCCTTCCTGGAGGGCAAGCTGGGTGTGGTGCCAGGGCTTCCTGCTCAGCGGTACAGGGCACAGCCAGGGGAGCCGGCTGCTCCCTACCAGCTGGCCCAATGTGCGGATTCTCCAGTGGATGGCGGATGTGGTCAGATGCCGCTACGAGTCTATGGGACTTCTCGGACATTCCAAGAATTGCAGCTGGAGTCCCTGCCACATACCTCACGCCCGCACCCTCTACCTTTTAATGACATCTTGATGTTCCTGCCTGGTGTCTGCATACTCAGCTAACTTCTCTGCTGGGCAGAGAGGAGTGGCCAAGGGCAGGGCAGCACTAGACAGACACACACATTCCTGCCACGGGCCCTTGCCCTCCACTCCTGCACTGGAGCTGCCTGCCCTGACTCTCTCCCTGGGAGCCTCCCTTGGCACCCCTCCCTCACACTGTAGCCCTCTCCTACTTTACTGACCTCTTCATAATACTTGTGTGTCAACACCTAACACTGTGCTCGATGCACGTGGGCCCCTACGGGATCCACACCGACCGGAATCCAACATGTGCACGTGCATTCACATGTGATGTGCTAGCTTGCTCCCTGATTCTCGGGCTCCTTCACGAAGTCACATGAATGCAAGTCCTTATCAGTTTTCTCTGTTACTGTCTCTCTAGAGCCTAGGACAATGCCCGACACACAGCAGGTGCCCAATAAATCCTTGTTGAAAGAAAGGAAGGAGAGGGGAGGGAGGATGACAGAGAGAGTGACTCCTCTGGGTGCTTCCCTCCCCAGAAACTGAGAGGTGGGGAAAGCCCACTGTTGCTACCCAGGCATCCCTGGGCAGCGGTCGAGGCGATCCGAACCAGCCGGATCATCCCCACTGGGGGCCAAATCAGGAGATGAGTGCCGATGGCTGGAACCCAGGTCCCCCTCGTCTGGGTACCCCTTCCCTCCCAGCTGGGGAAACGAGTCAAACACACGCAGAGGATGGCAGCCCAGAATCCGTTTATTACTAAGGCACACGGGTTTTTATAGGGAGGAGGGGAGACAGCCAAGGAATCAATAATCCTTCTAAGGGAGTTGCCAGGAGTTATGCAGATTTCGAGAACAGACAAAAGTTAGGAACATTCTGTGATCAATACATTCTGACCCATCCTGTTTTACCTTTTGTATCAACAATTAGCAAGATTAACAAAGCACCACCTAGCAGCCCCTCCTGAAGGAACTTATACAAATAGTAACAAGATCGCTCCAGGGCAGCTGATGAAATGGAGTGAAGGTCAGACCCCAGCAATTCCCCCTTTTTATTTCATTTGAAAGCGTCCAGGATCTGTCTTAGGTTGTGGAATGTGATAACCCTCTTGGGCATGGACAACAGCATGGTTGCTTCCCTGTCTTAGGTTAGCAAGGCATCCATTCCATCTTACCCGTCATCGATTCAAGGACTCATGTCTCCTTCAACACATGGAACCATACTTGGGGGGCGGGGTCTTGTCCTTGCTGCTGTGCCAGCAGGATATTGCATGATTTTTAGTCTGCTGCTGCTGCTGTCATCAGCTGCAAGAGCGATAAATGAGGAAAATTATACCTAAACTTAACACTCTAATAACAGGTTAAGGGCTTTTAACATCCAGGTAGTCAAGCCAGATAAAGACATAGGTGGAACTCGGGTCTCATTCAGAGCCTTAATTTCTCTAATTAACAAAGTAGTTAAATTCCTAAACTTGTTGCTCCAAGGGCCCTTCACCATTTCACATAGTTGAGATATATATGTAGACAAATTGTGCATAATACAAGAAACAGGTGTTACACAAATATCTTTGAACAGTGGGGAACAAGACATATGAAATATACAGCAATTCTAATTCTTGCATCAAGTTAATTTTTGGTTTAACAGCATTATGCCCGCTTGCAAATGTTTATTAATTTGTTGTTGAGTACTTAGGGCAGTATCAGTTTGTTCAGCCAATTTATTTACCACTGTCCCTGTGGCCACTGAATGGTGCATAGCTAGTCCCTCGGCAGCAGCAGCTGCAGTTGTAGCCACAATGGCTGTCACAATAGCTGCTGTAAATCTGAAGTCCCTTCAAGTTCAACAGAGCTGAACGTTCTGGGCATTCACCTTCACTCCCACTGGAACAGGAATCATTGCGGGGACACGGACGAGGGAGGAGTCAGGAAATCCCTCCTAGCAGGAACAAAGCTCAGTAAAAATCCGTGTCATTTTGATGTCCCATCAGAAGCAGAAAGCTGACACACAAGGCGTTCCGGAATCCACCGGGCACCATTATTCTCCTGCGGAAAAAAACCCAAATATTACCTCGACCCCAGATTAAGACCGGGTCGGGTCCATGCCATTGATTATCAATGGGATCCCTCCACATGACCTGTGCATAGGGTTGGCCACTAGGATGCCAATGGCGTTCAGCTGCGGTATTATTGTTAACATCCAAAGTTTAAAATTTTAAGAATAAAGAGGATATGATTAAGTAGGTCTCCTGGGGCAGTATACTCCCCCTTTTTATTTTGAAGTAGATAATTTTTGATGGTGAGATGTGCATGGTCCACAGTTCCTTGACCCTTTTTAAAATCTGTATTTTGATATAATCCTTATGAAACTTTTAATGTTCCCAATCACTTTAAACCTTTTGTACCCTTTACATATAGAATTACACCTGCTAGAATTTTAGATCTTAACAACCTTGTTTTTTTTTAGTGAAGACCTAGATCAAAGCAATCTTAAATTATCTTTTTAGTTTTCAATCTATAAAAGCACATTTAATAAACCCAAATGTATGTTACCTTATAGAACTTATAAGAACACACTTAATAAACCCAAATGTCACCTTATAGGAACTAAATCAAGATATTGTTAATTTAGGTTATTCATGAAACCTCAGGATATTATATAAATTTAAACCATCTTTTTCTATTGAAGAAAAATCCTAGAATTACTGAATGAAACACTCTAAACATTTACAGAGCATTTTATTGGTTGACCACCTAGAAAATAAATATGTGAGCTAGTACTCACATCTTTACTCTTATGTCTAAATGATTTAGATTGAACCTCTTTTTAAATGCTTAAGTCACATGAATTAAAAGTCATTTGGATCCATTTTTTCCCTTTTTTAAATCTAATTTATGAGCGCTTATCTATAAGCCAACTTGGACCATATTGAACAGACATAACATACATGTACAAACATACAGGACAGGTGTGCACATACACACAAAAAAACCCAATAGGAAACAGATTTTAGAACCTTGTAATAATTGACCTTTTGAATAAAGACAGCAGTAAAAACCATAATTTTAAAAAAAACTCTAGTTAGATAAGACTGTTGAAAAATACCTGCAGGTGTATAAAATAGGTGAATTCACCTGTAAAATTGAGTTTAAGATCTAAAAAATGAAATGGCCATACTTATTTTAGTAAAAGAGCATGCATACATCTTTAGTACCAGAATTAGTCTGGGCATTGAAGGAATGAGAGCAGGCAAAATCCTCAGGAAGTTGTTTTTAAAGAATAAAGAAAACCTACATGGGATCTTTCCAATTTTCTTTTTGTGTCCAAATGAAGAGAAGACTCCTTAGGAATTAACTTGGAGCAGTTGGCCTTTTCCTTAGGCCTCTCAGCTGCTTGAATTTAAAAGTTGGGTTATGCAGGCTGGTGGTGAACCTGGCATAACATGAGAATGAAGCTCCTGTCTGAATTAGTGGACATCCTTTAAAATTAAGAGAAGGGTGGCAAACTTTTCCATGTCTTCTGGGTGGAGGGGGATGGAAAAGAAACAATCCTTAATATCAATAATAATTGAACTTGCGACCTGTAATGCATGCCAAGCAAGCGCTAGGAGCACTGCAACCTCTGAGCCATCACTCTAGCCCCCAGGCCCCCATGGATACCAAGTGGCTGGGCGGCTGCCCTGGGGGTTAGAGGTGGATGTGGTATGCAGCAAGCACAGGAGAGAAGGGGACCCATCTTTAGTAGGCCATAGAGCCGAGCCAAAAAGAGAAAATGCCCTGAGGCAGGGGAGATCCCCAGATTGGACTTGAGCTTCCCTAAGGAGCTGCTCAATTTGGTCCCACGTATCCCAATCAAATAAGTTACTTTTAGGCAGCCAGGGGGCCACCCTAATAAACGTGGCCCATGTGGCTTTCGCCTGACCATCGGGAAGCTCCAACCCTCTGCTCTTAAGGAGAATTCGCAGGGAATTCAAGCTAGCTATCCTGCTAGCTGATTGACCCATGATGGAGGTGAGACGATAAAGAAGTTTCAAAGGGAGGTACAAGGAGTACCATAAAAGGATCAGAGAAATAAGGGCTCTTACAGCAAAGAGAAGCCCAAACATTGGAGTCCAAAAGGAAAGGCGGGGCCCTAAGACCAGGGAGGTGGGCATACTTAGCCAAATAGGGAGAGATTAAAAGGAAAGAGGGCAGGGCCCAAGACCAGGGCGGTGGGCAACTCACTGGAGCCAGAATTTCTTCAATATCTTCCTGGTGGGCAATGTCCTGTCAGTGGGAGTGTGAACGATTCCTCACACGGGGCACCATTTGTTGCTACCCAGGAGTCCCTGGGCAGCGGTCGAGGCGATCCGAACCAGCCAGATCGTCCCCGCAGGGGGCGGAATCAGGAGATGAGTGCCGATGGCTGGAACCCGGGTCCCCCACGTCCGGATACCCCTTCCCTCCCAGCCGGGGAAACGAGTCAAACACACGCAGAGGATGGCAGCCCAGAATCCGTTTATTACCAAGGCACACAGGTTTTTATAGGGAGGGGAGACAGCCAAGGAATCAATAATCCTTCTAAGGGAGTTGCCAGGGGTTATGCAGATTTCAGGTACAGACAAAAGTTAGGAACATTCTGTGATCAATACATTCTGACCCTCCCTGTTTTATCTTTTGTATCAACAACTAGCAAGATTAACAAAGCACCACCTAGCAGCCCCTCCTGAAGGAACTTATACAAATAGTAACAAGATCACTCCAGGGCAGCTGATGAAATGGAGTGAAGGTCAGACCCCAACAGCCCACTGCTTCCGCCTCCCACCTCCTGCAGGAGGCTGGGTCCACCCCACTCATCCATCCCAGTCCTGTTTCTTCAGGGCCCAGCAGGGGAAAGTCAGCCTGAGCATCCTGACAGGTGGCTTCTCCGGGGTCCTGGTTCTATAGAGTTACTGACTTTATCTAGGTCTTGTTTTCTCAGACCAGATCAACCTTGGGGTTCAAACAGGGATGGAGTGACAACCACAGCCTTTGACATTGCTTAGTCCCAATGCCTTCACATTCCAGCGGTCCCAGGTGACTCACTCTCTTCACTAGTGGTTCTGGCTGCCACTCTTGTCATCATGGTTGCTGTTCCAGAGGATGCTTGGGCTGGCCCTGCCAGTCAACGGCATTCCTGGTCACCTCTGCTGTCTTCGAAGTTGGAATGATTCGTAGTTCTACTTTAAGCTCATTAAAGTAGCCACTCCTGGGGGAGCAGGCCTGAGGATGATACCACCAGCTCTGACTGCTGTTACTGTTCCTGGGCCTCCAGGGAAGCGCCCACCTCTGAGCGGCTGCAGGCTCTGGCTTGGTTAGGTCGATTCCTGCAGCCTGTGGCCCATGCCCCCGCACAGTTCCGATCCTTATGCAAATGAGCCTGGAAGCCCCAGGGTGTACAGGCAGTTCCTACACTGGCCTTCCGTGTTTCTTGCACGTTTAGCCAGGAATGATGATGCTTTCTCTCCCTGCCTGTCTTCTTGCCCAGTTAACACCTGACCATCTTACAGCAGTTTGATTCCATGCTAAGTGGCTCAGGGAGCCTTCCCTGGGCCTCACATCTGGATTAAGAGCCCTTCTATGCGCTGTTACCATGTGGGGACACTTTATGTATGTTTTAATCTGGCTTTTATTTCTCCAACACTTAGTTGTGTATGTGATGCTGGGGTTCAAAGCCAGGTCCTTGTGCATGCCAGGCAAGTGCTCCAACCACTGACCCACCACTCCAGCCCCATGTGTGTTTGAATCTTATAGGACCTTAGGACTGGGGACGCTATCTATGCCTTGTGCGCCCCCTACAGCTCAAGGTTGAGGTCTCCACTTGAAATGAGCTGGAGGACTCTTAGCTGTGGATTCAGAGACAGTTTCAGCCTGCTAGGGACAGGGAGGCCCCTCTCCTGTCCTTCCCAAGCAGGAGCAAGTGCAGCCACAGAAAATAAAGGACATCTAGTTAAATTTGAGGAATAAATGTTTAGTATACTTTATGTAATGTTTGGGATACAGTCATGCTAAAATTTTTTAAAATTTAAGTTTAAATGGGAGTTCTGGTGTTTTCCCCTCTGTTTTCTGAGCCTGGTGACCCCAGGGAAAGATGGTTAGCCAGGCAGAGGTGGATCTGAGGTTTGGTTTTGGGGTCCGCAATTACAAGATCTGTTCTGCTCAGTTCTTCTGCTTCTATGTGCTTTGGGTCAGAGATGAGGTGTGCTCAAGGACACTCCCCAGAGCTGTCCGTAGTGCCCAGCAGGGGCCTCTGCTCCAGCTGCCACACTGGTAGTCAGGGAAGGCCTTCTGTTTGAGTTGCAACTGCTGATGGGGAAGAGCGCTCCACAGAGAGGTCAGAGTGGACTTGGTTCAGAGAAATAGGCTGGTAGAGCTGAGTGCAGGAAGGGAGGGATTTCCACAAACAAGAATGTTCGGCATTCCCAACATGGACCACATCTTTGGGTCACCCTGGAAGGGGCAATAAGGGGGCTGGAGCAGTGGCTCAGCAGTTAGAGCACTTGCCTGGCGTGCATGAAGACATGGGTTCAAACCCCAGCACCACGTACACAACAATGTACCAGAGGAGAGAAGGCTACATGAGAAACTAAATAAAACTGATTCTCTTTCTCACTGTCCTTTTCTCTTAAAAAAAAAAAAAAAGGTGGTCCTAGTGTCTGGGCTGGGGGCAGCACCTTGAGGGAATCCCTTACTCTTTAAAGTGGACTGAGGTCTCCCCCTCTCCACTTAAAGCATCCCCCTGAGAACACTGCTGTGGAGCGCTCTCCCTCCTAAGAGAAAAATAGCTGTGGTGAGGGGAGGGCCCATTGTACCCCAGCAGGAGTCTGTGCTGAGATGCTCAAGGCCCCCACAGTAGCCCAGAGCTCAGTAGTGAAAAGCAGTTGTCCTGCCAAGCCTGTCCACACCCCCAAGCCCAGATACACTGAGGGAGATGGCTCAGGCCCCTTCCATCTCAAGGCATTGTTGCTGTGTTTGCCTGTTTAGCACACTAAGGAAGCTGTTTCTTATTTTAAAATGTCCATTAACTTCCTCCAAATGAAAAGTTCCCCTAACACAATTCCTATTCTTAGATGGTATACGCTTGGTCACTCTTGGGGGGGGGGGGCTGTGTTTGCCTTATCCAAAGGTGTGTCCTGCCATGGGCTTGAGAGCATGTTCTGCAAGGGGATACCCAGTCCCCAGGGTCCACCAGGAAGTTCTGGTCCCTGCCAGAGAGAAACTCCTTGACTGAGCAGCTCCCAGGTCTGCCTCCCACAGCCCAGGTGACAGGAGGGCAGGCCGTCAGGGCAGACCAACCCCAGCAGAGGCTGTTTTTTCCCTCCTACTCTTGGTGAGTCTGGCCAGGCATTTGACAGGAAAGTACCCTTTGTTCCCAGCTTGTAGGAAGTCTGAGCTGGACCTGTTATCTATACATAACATTTCCTGGATAGGGGGCCTGGATCAGGCTGCCAAAGGGGCTGGTTTCCTTGGCAACCTCCTCTCTTGGCCTGGGGCAGGCGGGGGGTGTGGATGAAAAGGGCTTGGCCTTCAGACAGGCTGGTGTGTGTGTGTGTGTGTGTGTGTGTGTGTGTGTGTGTGTGTGTGTTTGCTCGCGCGCGCTCGTGGGTGTACATTTGACCTCGCGGAAGAGGTTAGTTCCAGCTTTCCAGTAAACGGAACCTCCCCCGCTGGGGCTGGGGAAGGAGGGTGTCCCCTAGCGCTCCCCGAGCAGCAGCGCTGGCCAAGGCCCGGGCTGTGTCTGACACCTAGCGGCCTCCAGGGCTCGGGCGGGGCGACGGCAGCGGAGGCACGAAGACTGGAGGACCCAGAGGGAGGACTCAGAGCTAGGAAATCGTGAAGTGCGGAGAGACCTGGCTTAGGCGGCGGATCTCCGCGCCGCGCACTCCCACACTTGGCCCGGGGTCGCATCAGGGCCCAAGGTCCCCGCCCTCCCATCCGTCGCGGTAGCGCATTCGACAAGCTCCCAAGCGTGGAGGCCCTGGAAGGCAGGTCGCTAACCCGGGCACCTAAGGTTGCCCGCGCTCAGGTCCAGAGGCCGGGGTTCGGGTGGCCACGGTGCGCCCTTCTGCTCCCTGCAAAGTTCCCGGGACCTGCGTCGAAGCCGGGGACCCAGCACCTGCAGGCCAGCGCGGCGGGTGGCCGCCTGCCCCTGGGTGCGGGTGCGTCGCGGGCACTTCCGGCCTCGGTGACACACGCCGCGTCGCCGTCCTCGCGACCAACCCGCCGCCGCCTCCGCCCCGTCGCCACGGCGACGCTGTCGCGCCCAGGCCCGCGCGCAAGCCCCGAGCCCCGTGCGACCCGCAGAACCGGCAGAGCGGCCCGGGCGCGGCGCGGGAAAGCTCGAGGCGGGTCGGCGGCGCGGCGGGACCAGGTAGGTGGCGGGGGGGGGGACCCCGAGGGGCGCGGGAGGCGGGGCCCAGGTGTGCGCGGCGGGAGGGGGACGTGGCCCAGGTGAGCCGGGGCTGCCGGGGCCGCGGCGGGCCTGCCCTGCGCCCTCACCTGCCGCCGCACCTGGCTCCGGTGCCGCCCCCTCCCCGTCCTCGGGGGCCGCCGGGCGCAGCTCCGGGCGTCACGAGCTGCCCTGCTCCTCGCTGGCGCTCGCAGCCGTCTTTCCCGGGCTCCACGAGAGACCCTGGCGCTGCTGCTCCTGGGCCGAGTGGCAGCTGAAGTTAGAACGGAGACGTGGAGACCCCGCGCTGAAGCCTGGGGCGCTGTGGCCGTGTTCTGGAACAAGGTGGGCGGGAGTGGTCCAGCAGCCCTCGCCACGTCTCTCCCTGGACACCCGAAACCCGGGCTTCCGCCTCTGCCGCGTATCTGGCGGTAGGTCGAGCCCTTCCTTCACTTCCTCCTCCACCGGCTCCTGAGTGGGTCCTAGACTGGGAAGCCTGACCCCTACGCTGGCTGTGCTGGGCCCTGACCCGTGGGGACAGTGGGTGCAGAACTGCCTGGAGGGAGGGCTCTGCCGCTGCCTTTGACACTGGGTGACGGGGTCCCCGCTTGTCTTCGCGCGCCCTTCTCCCCTCTTACCACCTTGGCAGTCTTTGAGTATTTTCTGAAACTCATTAAATGAAGTTCCATCTTAGGTTGCCTGGATTCTATTCCTTTCTTTTCAAAGTAAATGAAAACGAACAAAACAAAACAAAAACAAAGCTTTACCACCTACTCCAGATGCCCTGATTTCTCCGCCGGAACTGGGTGGAGGCAGAATGCAGGGCTGCTCCAACCCCACCCCTGGCAGGGGGAGCTCCCAGAACCAGAGGTGGAAGCGCCCACAGCTGCCCGGCCCGGGCTCCTGGCAGCTTAGCGTGCGCTTCCGCTAACACAGCTTCTGAGGCTTTGGGCAGTGTTGGCGGACAGTGGTGAGAAATGAGCCACCTCCAAACTCCAGCTTCACCGGGAAAGTGCACTCTGCTTTCTAATCAGTCCATAACTGGGCTCTGAAAATATAAAACATCACAGATTAAAGCAGACCATCCTGCCTGGTTCCCTGCGTCAGGAGTTTCTATGAGCGCAGGGGGCTGATGACAGGCAGAGGGAAGTGTGAATTTATTAGAGGGACGTCCATACCTCCTTCTGGGGCCCTCCTGTTGATTGCTGCTGATGTGTGAGTCTGAAGATGCCATCAGGGTGGGCGTTATTTTTTGTTAGACCGGTATTTGAGCGTCCAGGCACTTGTGTGTATTCCCCCCGCGTAATCTCTCTACAGTCCAGTAAGGTAGGTGTCGAAATCCCCCACCTCCTAGATGGGGAAGCAGGCCCAGAAAGGGGACTTGGCTTGTCTGGGAATACAGTGGAATGGCTTTGAAATTACAGCTTTCTGACCTTTGTAACCTTCATGAGCCTTAGGTACTTTGGCCTTCATGGGCCCTTTCCTACATAAAACAAACAATAAAAACAGTTTGATTTCATCACTGTGTTGATATGAAGACAAATATCCAGATTGGATTAAAAATTAAAGCATTTGCTGGGCACAGTGGCACACAACTCTAATCCCAGTGGTTTGGAGGCTGAAGCAGGAGGATAACAAGTTTGAGGCCAGCCTCAGCAACTTAGCAAGGCCCTAAACAATTGAGTGAGACACTGTTTTAAAAAATTAAAAAAAAAACTTTAAAGGAATGGGAAATGTAGCTCAGAGGTAATGTGCCTCTGGGTTCAATCTCTGGTAACCCCCCCTGCCCCTCCAAAAAAAAAAACCAGTCCCCACCCCCATTGCAATCTTTCTAACTTAAGACCCTGCTGCTGATGAGTGTGGCCCAGCCAGGCTTCCCGCTGCTTCACCCTCTCTGCCCCAGGCTGTATAACATGTGCAGTGTCTGGTTCCTAATAATGAGATTAGGCCTGGTCACCTTTTAATAAAACACAGTGGCCCTGAGGAGGGAGCTTGCTACTTAGCGCAGGTTAAAGCCCGAGGGTAACTATGTTCTTGTTTGATTGCATTAAGTGGCGTCTGGCTGCAGGTTATACGTGGGGATGTGTTTGTCACAGCCCAAGTTTCCAGAAACTGCCAGAAATCTCTCATCCTGTGCTCTCACAGGAGGAGACTGGCCATGGAAAGGGCCGCATGAGTCCCTCTCGTTGCAAGACTGGTCTGCTGGGCCAAGCACACCTTTGGGGTGGACAGTGGCCATGTCCAGGCCCTTGAAGCTGCGGCCCACATTTCTGCTCTGGGAACAGAGGCTAAAAATTGCAGGGCCACACAGCCAGGAGGGAAGGGCTCAAGGGACCAAGACCCGGAGGGACTTGCTCATAGGCGGCAAACCCAACCAACTCAAGGTTTGGAAGTGCAGTCTTGCCATAGGCAGAGTGACTTCTGTCCAGAGCCTTTGGGGATCTGTCCGTGTCCCAGCCCCTCCTTCGGCACAGATAGCTTTCAGTTATGCTGAGCTGAACAACAGTGTGGAGTCCCGCTACCAAAGGACTCTTTCCACAGAACAGGTTGGTGTTTTTCTAAACACCAAGGATTTTTCCAGTCCTGTTTGCTGTGAGTGACTGGGTTTCCTGTCACCTTCATATCAGAAGGGCCCCCAAGTTCCAAAGGGCATTCTTTCTGGTTGCCCTGGTTACCTGCTCTCTGTAGCCGAGAGAGCTGCCCAGGGAGAGAGCTGGACTGAAGATCTCCCAGCTCCCCGCCCTCCCTCGCTCTGCGACTCTTGCCCATTTTCTCTTACAAGGGCCACAGGACAGCTCTAATATTTGGTGCCATGGTGGTATCAGGTGTGACAAAGGACCAGGAGGCTGGCATAGGAGGGTGACGATCACCATGGAGGGCTGCCTAAGGTGATTTCCTCAACAAGGGCTGTCTCAGATACTTGACTGACATCAGTGTTTGAAAAATGTGATGGTACCACCCCAGCTCCTGGGCGTTGGAAACGCAGGGTCACCTGGCGGGCAGGAGACCCAGGAGTGAGCCACTTGGCTAAAGGAGGGGCCCTTTTCTGTGTTCAGTCTGTTTCTGTGCTGCAAATTGCCTGCAAGGCCCCTGAGGGCGGGTTCGAGCGTTCTCTGTAGCTCCAGCGTCTAGCAGCGCCAACCTAGAGTAGGTGCTCAATAAACAGTTGCGGGGTGCAGCTGTTTGCTGGTGGTAATCTTGGGCTTGTCCTTTATGGTCTCTGAGCCCTAATTTCCTCCTCCGTCAAACTGGAGTAACATTCCTGTTACGCTCATAGTGCACAGTTGAGGCCTGGGAGAGCAAGGGGCTCCCTGGCTGCTGGGTCCCCACCCTCCTGATGCACACCAGCTGTCTCACCCCGATATAGTGGGTGCGAACTGCACTCAGGCGTGGGCTTCCCAGGGAATCCACAACTGGGCTTCCATGTGGGATGGCAAAGCCCTGAGCCCTTGTGCCTGTCTCTGGGAGGTTGGCTGGGATGGGAGAAGCAAGCGCCAACGCAGTGGGCCCCCCTGGCACCGCCCGCGCCCTGCCCTTTGCGTTCTCGGCGTCATGAAGAAGCCGAGGCGGCTCAGCCCACCACGGTGATTTTCCTCTCTTCTTCCTAATTGGGAGCTAATCAAATTCCGACTATGCCCCGGGCTTTCTGGGGATGATCTAATAAGGGAGGCAGTGACCTGCACAGGGGGACAGCCTTTCCTCCTGCAGTCCATTTTCCCCGTGAAGCGTCGGGGTAAAGTGTTAGAGACCTGAGGAGTCACAAAGGAGTGAGAGGTGCCTCCGAGCCTTGGAGGAGAGGACAGGGCTCTTGGGCAGAGACGCGCCTTGGGATTATCCTAGTACAGAACCAGGAAGGGTAAGGAAGCTCTGGGGAACCTTGGGGACAAAGAGGAGGAGCCTGTGCTGGGCACTGGAGGCGAGATGGCCATTGACAGGCCTGGAGGGAACCCACCGGGAGCAGCTCGGCTTGGCCCAGGCCGGGGAGGAAGGCCAGCAGCTTGTGTTAGAATCGGGGAGCCCAACAGTCTCCTCCCACGGTGGGAACACAGAGGGAAACTGAGTTAGGATCATGTTAAGCTGGGAGTTCGCCAGCAGGCAGGGGGATGGATCGCAGGACTTAGGGAACTGGGTCTGTCCCTGGCGTGTCAGGCAGATTGAAGAGGAAGAAGTGTGGGCCCTGACTTGGCGAAGCTGGCTGGGAGGGAAGAGATGGCGGAGACGGGCTGGAGTCCCTGGGCTGCATCCTGTGGAGGGGCAGGGTGCATGGGTCAGGCCAGGGTGCGCGGGTGAGGCCCAGGAGCCGGCAGCCCCACTGGCCAGTTGCATCCAGAGGACTTGATTACAGCGGGAGAGCGGTTTGATCGTGCCTGGGTCTGAGGTGTCAGTGGGTGTCCAGGTACGGATGGGTAGTGGACCATTAGAAGTGGGGCTTGAATCTGGGGTAAGGACAGATCTGGCACTAGGTTTTGGAGTCACTTGTGTAGTGACAGATGGGGTCAGTGGCAAGAATTCCAGAGATCGCTTTCATTGTCGGCCAGGGCTTTGAAAACAGTGTTGTTGCACACTGAGGGCGTGTGAATCAGGGCTGTTTCTGGAAGATGATTTGACAGAATGTATCAAAAACCTGAGAAGGAACACAAGCGTGCAGAGATGATCCCCTGGTGGTGTTTACCTGGTGAAAAACGGAATGCCAGTCCCTGTTGAACAGCAGGGGGCCAGGGGTGGCTACGCTTTGGTAGTGTGAAGTTAGTGAGGTGAGGATATAAGTGCATATTAACAGGCACGAAAATGTATGCATGATATGCCATTGCATTAAAGACACAGTTTAGAAAGAGGGATGAGCCCGTTTCTATTTTAAAAAATGAGTAAGATGGGCATCCCAGAGACATGGGAGTCTGAGGCAGGAGGATCACAAGTTGGAGGCCAGCTTCAGTATCTTAAGACCCGGGCTTAAAATAAAAAAAAGAAAAGGATTGGGGATGTAGCTCAGTGATAGAGCACCCAGGGTTCAATCCTCAGTACTGGGGGAAAAAAAGTATTTCTAGAAGAAAAGAAGGTATATAAGGATATTGACGTGGTTTCTTTTTCTCAGCTCGTATTTCACCATAGCAAGTATGCATGATAACAGCCTCCTCTTTTTTTTTTTTTTTTTTTTAATGGTACTGAGGATTGAGCCCAGGGGTGCTTAATCACCGAGCCACATTCTCAACCAGTTTTATATTTTATCTTTTTTTTTAAATATATATATTTTATGTTGAGACAGGGTCTTGCTAATTTGCTTAGGGCCTCACTCAGTTGCTGAGTCTGGCTTTGAACTAGCAATCCTCCTGCCTCAGCCTCCGCTGACCACTGTGCCTGGCTTTTTTTTCTCTTTTAACTGGTGCAGTTGCTGGCAGTTGTCAGATGGGGCAGGGCACTGGGGAGCCCAAGCACTGGAGGAGGCTGCAAACTCCTCTCAGAGCTCTGCGGGGTAGTCCCTGTGCTAGTGCTAGAGGGGCTGCCAGCCACGGTCTCTGCTTGCTGCTGTCACCCACCCTGGTACCCATTGCTGCTGGGAGAGACTGGTAGTGGGGCAGGCAAGCTGGTGCCGTGTAGGGAGGGGACGCTGGACTGGTGCCCTGACGACCGCTCAGAGTGTGGCAGCGGCAGTGTGCAGCTGTGACAGAACATTTCTGTGGTGCCCGTGTGCTACCAGCACTGAGGCAAAAGGAAAGGAGGCCAGGGCCAGGCCGGTTCCCCTCCTGCCCTCTCCTCCTGGAGCAGGAGCCCTGTGTTGCCTGCGACCAGCTCATGGGGACAGAAGACGTGCAGTGCAGGGTAAAGGGCTTTCCTGCAGGGCCAGCTTGTGCACACACCTGCCTGGCATGGGTCCCCTATATCGTCACACGCCCGCCGAGCGGTCTTGCAAGTCCCGGAGTCTGGAAGCCTGTGAGCTCTACACGAGAGGCACTGGCTCCTTGTTGCTGCCTTGCCGGTGCCCCTGCTCCCACCCGACAGGGCGCGGGTGGCGCGGGTCTGGCTGTCAGGGCCCTGGGCTAGGGAAAAGCCCTCCTCATCTCTGGCCTGGAGCTGGAACCTGGCAGGGCAGGGAGATGCTGTTTCTCACCCCAGATGTACCTTTTCCACCTGGAGAGAGAGGTGGCTAAGATTGCTAGTGACCTATCTGAAATTCACCCGACTGTGAACCCAGGGCTCACAGGACACAGCTCCGACCTGAGGCCCGTGTCGCGTGAGTGTCTTCTATACGCCTTCCTTACACACGGAACCCAGGTCAGGCCTGCCTCCCAGGAAGGCTGGCCTCCCTCTGGGCTGCTCCTGGGACATGGGGATCCTGCTCCAGGCTCCTAGAGGTGGGAGAGTGAGCGTGCCTTGTTTAAGGACAGGCTGGGGAGGTGGCCTGGGGAGGCAGGTGCATTGACTACAGGTCATGGTGACTCCTCTGAGCTCTGTTTTTCCTGCAGTCGCTGCCTCAGCATGGAGAGTGGTGTTGGCCCAGTGTCCACCCCTGCGGCACTGCCCTACCATGTGGCCTTCTCCCAGCTGCTGGGCCTGACGGTGGTGACCCTGACTGGTGCCTGGCTGGGTCTGTACCGGGGCGGCATTGCCTGGGAGAGCACCCTGCAGTTCAATGTGCACCCGCTGTGCATGGTCATAGGCCTGATCTTCCTACAGGGCGATGGTGAGTCCTGGGGGAGCTGCTGCTTTGTGCCTGGGCTAAGGTTGTCCTAGGGTCCAGGATCCTGTCACCTCTGAGACCTCGTCCAGCTAGAAAAATCAAAGATTCTAGAAAAAACAGAGAAGGGAGCTGGGCTATAGCCCCAGGAGACAGAGCGCAGTCTGGCCCTGAGGTTGGTGGGTGGCAGCTGCTATCAGCTGGCCCTGGCACTTTTGTCTTTTGCTGCATCCAGGAAGGGAAGTCCTGCAGCCCATCTCTGGAGCAGAGAGCCAGGTCCTAGGCTGTGAGCTAGGCTGTCTTTTGCGGTGGCTGGAAATTGGGAAAAGAACTCATGGAGAGCGCATGTATGTTGCTGTACTTGGACTTGGCAGGGCTAGAGCTCCTCTGTCTGGGGTGGGACCAAGTGGCCTGCACTCTTCCTAGGGACAGTCCTGATGACACCACCCATCGCAGCTGATCCCCAGAGGCATTCCCCCCTGGGACCTGGGCCCACCCACTGTGGCTACACGCAGTGGGGTTAGGTTGGGATCATAGGTTCCACTTTGGGAACAAGGAGACTGCATATTAGACATGGTGACAATCAGGTGACTCGAGCCTCAGTATCAGGCTGAGGAGTGAGATTGCTAAAGGGTTGGCTTGGAACCTCAGTGCCCCTGCATGGAACCCAGAACACCAGAGTGGATGAGTCCACAGGACATCTGGCAAGAAGGCGGGGTGTGGAGTGGCTGTCCGCTGGGCCCAGCAGATGCTTTGGGTGGGGCCCGAGGGCCCGGACCTGTCTTCACTGCCTTTTGGGGCAGGAACTGTGGCACAGCCACCCAGCTGGCCTCTGTGTGCACAGGTGCTGGGGTGGACCAGGCTGGGGAGGCAGTGCCACCTGCAAAGGCCAGGAGCTCCCAAGGTCCTCTGGAGCCCTGTTTCTCCCGCCGCGGCTGGGACGGCTGCAGCCACGTGGCCTCCCGGCTTTCTTGGCTCCGGCTCAGGAGCCCTTTCTTACTGCCCACAGCCCTGCTGGTTTACCGCGTCTTCAGGAAAGAGGCCAAACGCACCACCAAGGTCCTGCACGGGGTCCTGCACGTCTTTGCGTTCGTCATCGCCCTGGTTGGTGAGCTCTGGGCGGCCTTCCTCCCCCACCTGCAGCTTCAGTCTCGGGAGCAGCTGCTGGACACTGCCCTGCCTGCCCTCCTCCCCCGCACTGTCCCCCCGAGGGCTGCTCCCCAGCTCACCCTGCCCAACCCCGACCTCCCACGCCCTTCCCTGTGCAGGCTTGGTGGCAGTGTTCGACTACCACAGGAAGAAGGGCTATGCCGACCTGTACAGCCTGCACAGCTGGTGCGGGATCCTGGTCTTTGCTCTCTACTTCGTGCAGGTGAGTCTCCAGCACGTGTCGCCAGGGCACAGGGATGGGGAGGACAGGTAGCGTGAGGGTGCGGTGAGAGCGGCCTCGTCCTGCTGGCTGTGAACCTAGGAGTGCACAGGCCCGCCCCGTCCCTGCTGCCTGGCACTGTTTGCTCGCGCGCCAGCTGAGTCCTCAGAACGATGGGCTTGTGCTGTGGGTCGAGGACCTGGGGGCCAGAACCCTTCCCCGCTTCACAGCTCTTTAGAGGTGTCCTCCTGCTGCTCAGGCCCATGGCCAGCTCCTTGTCCCATACCGCCTCTGCTTTTCTCCTAGTGGCTCGTGGGCTTCAGCTTCTTCCTGTTCCCCGGAGCTTCGTTTTCCCTGCGGAACCGCTACCGCCCTCAGCACGTCTTCTTTGGCGCCACCATCTTCATCCTCTCCGTGGGCACCGCCCTGCTGGGCCTGAAGGAAGCGCTGCTGTTTAAACTCGGGTGAGCATCCTAGGACAGGAGAGGGCAGGGCCACAGCCGTTACTGTTCTGAGCTGGCCTGTTTTAGACTTAGGAGTGGTTAGAGGGGCTGGTCCTGGCGAGCCCGTGGCACCTTCAAGGCCCAGGCTGAGAAGGGCGTTTGGCCTGATGGGAGCGCTTGGTGGCTTCTTTTTCTGTCGTTCCCTGCAGGACGGCATACAGCGCATTCGAGCCTGAGGGGGTCCTGGCCAACGTGCTGGGCCTGCTGCTGGCCTGCTTTGGGGTGGCCGTGCTGTACATCCTGGCTCAGGCCGACTGGAAGCGGCCTCCCCAGGCTGAGGAACAAGCCCTGTCCATGGACTTCAAGACGCTGACGGAGGGAGATAGCCCCAGCTCCCAGTGACTGCCCTGTGCAGGGGCCAGGTGGAGCAGCTCCCCCCTCCCCCACCATGGAGTTCCCATCAGTGTCTTCAGCCCCCAGGGGAGGGCTCAGGCAGCCTGGTGGGAGTGTGGTGCAGGGGTGTCTTATGGGTGGCTGCTGGGGTTAGGGCTGTCCTCCTCTTCTGCCCCCGACTGCTGCTGTAGATGAGTCCTGCAAGGTCATGTTCCCCTGTTCCCCTTCACATGAAGAAAGCTTTGGTAGGGGTTTGGGGCCCCCCTTCCACCCTCCAGGCAGCAGATGTCTGGGGTGAGACCAGGGGAACTGCAGGGCCTCTGGGACATTTCTGGAAAAGCTAAGACCGCTGTTTTGTGAAACTGAATTCGAACCAGGAGTCCCTCCAGCCCAAGCAGCGTGCTGTAGGAGCTGGCCCAGTCCTTGGCAGGGGAGCAAGTGATACTATGTGCAAAGTATGCTGCTGTTCCGAGGCAGGCTTCCCAGGAGAGGGGCGGGAGCCACCCCTGCTAAGCAGCCCTGCCACGCTGCTTTGCCCAGATGCAGTCTCGAACCTTCTTGCTCTAACCCATGAGCCCCAGGACAGTGTTGAGAGGGGATAGGAGCACAGAACTTCAGACACTTCCCTGGCCGTGGGGCAGCCTGCATGGTGGCCTCTAGGCCTCTGGCTTCCCCAGGGCTCCCTCCCCAGCGGCTGAGAGGCAGAGGGCACATGCCTTCCACTGGTTCTTTGAAATGAAGCTAAGAGGGGCTGCTTCTTGCAGGAGCTTCTGGCTCAAGCTGCCTGATCTGTGCTGGAGGACAGGCCGGCTCCTCCCTCACCTGGGCCTGTCTTTGCAGGAAGTTGGGAATGAGGCAGAATGAGAAGAGTCCCCCATGGCAGCTGGACCTTGTTCCCACCCCACAATGTGTGTTATGTTGTTAGCTGAGTCACCGTTTGGCTTTGCTCTGGAGAGAATGTGATTAGAGCCCTTGGTCTTATGCTTCTTGGACTTGGCGAAGACCCCTCCTCGTTCTCTGGGCTCTGAGCAGCCCGACAGTTTGAGACAGACACAGTTTACTTAAATAAAGAAATTGATAAAATTCCTAAACATGACTGCTTTGAACAGTTGCCACTTTCCCACCTAGATGCTGCCTTTGAGAAATGGGCTGGCCTCATCTACTGCTCAGATTTTTAATAACTGGCATTGTCCCCTCTCTGAGCAGATGGGTGTGGTCCAGCCCCTCCCTGGCCGCTTCCCCATTTCCTCTCCACTTGCCCGTGGTGAGCAGCTGCTATCCTGCAAGGACGGGAACCTTATCAGTTCGTGAATGACCTAGCACACATTTATGTGGTCTAATGTTTACACGTGGGAAACTCGTCCTCAGACACACGACCACGGTACAATTGTGTGTCTCCCTTGCCAGAATCTACATAGAGAACTGGACCTTACAGCTGAGTGGGAGTATGTAAACTGGTCTGTTTGCCAAGGTGTTTATTGGATGACTAAGGACCAAAGAGGCCCCCAAGCAGATGCGTGTGGTTTCTTTTGTTTGCATGTGGCCTGACTCTTGTGACGTACAGCATGCTGTTGGTACAACAGATGATTCAATAAATGTCTACAGCAGCCCACTTGCCTGTCATCTTCATTCACTGTGACACTAGTGAGAAGGGCCAGGGCTTTTAGCAGTCAAGATATGTGAAGTTAGTTCTACTGGAGTTGAGGAAAATTGTCTCCAGGCTGGGCACCGAAGGAAAAGTGGTCAGTGGTGTTTTTACCACAGCACAGGACTCAAGTGGCCCAGTGCAGTCCAATCTGGCCCCAGTGGAGGGGGCTTTGCCATGTGCTGGATAAACTTTTCTCTCAACCAGAGAATGGCCTGGAGGGTGGAGCTCCATGAGCCTACTAAGACTGTCCCTTAGCGCAGGATTCAACTGACTTCTTTCTCTTTCCTCCTTTCCTTTGTGCTGGGGGTTGAACCCAGGGCTTTCAGCAAGTGCTGTCACTGAGCCACACCTCCAGCCTAAGTTTTTTCTGTTTTAATATGTCTTTGATTCTTTTTTTTTTTTTTTTTTTTTTTTTTTTTTTTTTTTTTTTTGTCTTTGATTCTTAAGAAGAAAAGCAAAGCTTTTATCACAAGCCGAGATTCCACTTCAGATCATTTTCCCTCTCGGGAGATGTGTTGATGGAAAATTTGGGTGGAATTTCATCGTGCACATCGCGCTCTATGTGCCTGGTCATTAAAGCAACTTAAAACTATTCAAAGCTGGGCTGGAGTGGTGGCTCAGCGATTTCAGCGCTTGCCTGGCAAGCATGGGGACCCGGGTTCAAACCCCAGCACCACGTACACAACTAAGTGTTGGAGCAACTAAGGCCATGTGAAAAACTCAATAAAGTTGTTTCTCTCTTTCTCTGTCTCTCTCGCTGTCCCTCTCTCTTTAAAAAAAAAAACAACAAACTATTCAAAGCTCATTATTAATCTTTTTTTTAAGAGAGAAGGAGAAAGTGAGAGAGGAAAGAGAATCAACTTTATTTTTCTATCTGGCCTTTGTTTCTCCAACACAGCTAGGTGTATCTGGTGCTGGGGTTTGAACCCGGGTCCCTGTGCATGCTAGACAAGTGCTCCAACAGCTGAGCCACCGCTCCAGCCTCTCATTATTTAAAGGGACTTGTTATGGTTTGGATGAAAATGTCCCCCCAAAAGCTCGTGTGAGCCAATCCAGGAAGGTGAAATGATTGGGTTATAGGAGCCTTAACTCATTAGTGAGTGAATCCCCTAGGGATTAACTGGCAACTGTAGGCTGGTAGGGTGTAGCTGGAGGAGGTGGGTCCTTGGCGTGCCTTTGGGGTATATATTTCGTACCTGGTGTGGAGTTTCCCTCTCTGTTCCCTGAAGCCATGCCTGCTGTTCAGTCTCATTTTGAACCCCAAGGAATGGAGCCAGCCACCTATGGACTAAGACTTCTGAGAAACCCTGAGCCCCACAATAAATATTTCCTCTTAAAATTGTTCTTGTGGGGGCTGGAGCAGTGGCTCAGCGGTTGCGGCGCTTGCCTGACATGTGCAAGTACGAGAGTTCAAACCCCAGCACCATGTACACAATGAAGTCTCAGAGCAAAGAAAGTCATGCGAAAAACTAAATAAAAATTCTGTCTGTCTCTCTCTCTCACTCACTCTCCCCTCTTTTTTTTTTTCAGGGCTGAGGCTTGAACTCAGGGTCTTGTGTGTGCTAGGCAAGCGCTCTCCCACTGAGCTAAATCCCCAACCCCTCTCCCCTCTTTCTTAAAAAAAAAAATTGTTCTTGTCGGATGTTTTAGTCACAGCAACCAAAAACCAAACAAAAACAAAAACAAAACAAAACAAAACAAAAAAACCAAACTGATTAAAAGAGGACTGTACAGCAAATCCTCTAAGTCACATGAACACTTGCTTCCTAGAATCTGCTGAACTTTGGTGTTGCAGCTGGTTTCTAATGTGCAGGAGCCACCGCCCAGAGACTGTTCTGAAGGCATCTAGTCTTTCTCCCGAATCAAGGCTTCCTTGTGGACTTTGATTTGCTCAAAAGCATTCAAGGCACATGGCTTGGCGCAAGCTCATCGCTCAGTCATGCGCAGGGCAGAGGGCTCCTGACCACTGCATGCTGGCTCACCTCTGGGTGTCTAGGCTAACCTCGGACTCCTGAGGGTCTCTGCATTTGTGAATATTCAAATGATCCCTTCTCAGAGGGCTGCTCCTTATCTGTACAAATCTCAAGTTCCATGAGCCAGGACCTCACCCTTTCCCCGGGGTTGGAACCCCTAGAGTCCCTAAAGGATTCCTCTTGACCTTGGCAGAGTTATTCGCCAAAGGAGCCCAGCGCAGCATCTGGCAGACTCTCCTCCACTCCTTGCCTCTGCTCCTTTTGGTGTCGCAGATTGCTTTATTTTCTTGCCCCTTATGAGGAGGGAGGCAGTGGGACATGTCTGATTTAGAGTCCCATTTTTGCCTCTGCAGCCTTGGGCAACTCAAGCTCTCAGGATCTGCATTGGCTCCTGTGTTTTGGAGAAAGCAGGGCCATCTGCCAGAGGTTCGTGTGAGGAATAGGTTAGAGAACATGTGTAGTCTAGGCCACAGTGTCTGGGCATGGTGGACATCTTAAGAGAGTGGCTTATGAGATTGGTCTGTGAGCGCTTTCTCTTCCGTGAGGGAGAGAACAAAGGAAGGGGAACTTCCCTCTTCCCCCCAGGCCCTCTAGACATGACAGACAGCCTTATCAGTGGCCTGTCTTATTCCTAGGAATGGAAAGACCCAGTCACCAAGGTTGTGCAGCGTTTTCCCCAGTACTGGGGTCTGAACCCAGGGACACTCTATCACAGAGCTACACCCTCAGTCCTCTCTATTTTTTATTCTGACACAGGGTCTAAGTTGCTGAGCTGGTCTTGAACTTGAATCCTCTGAGCTGCTGGGATTAGCTTGTGCCACCACACCTAGCTCCTCCAACCTGGTTTTTAGAGCTGAAAGAAGATAACACAACTCGTCCGGGCACCCACCACCCATGTGGTTTAATCCACCCTTTCCTCACCTGGTGGGTGGTTTGGCGCCCTCATGCAGATGTACAGGGTGCAGTGCTTACCTAGTTACAAAAGGCAGCCAGAGGGAGCGAAATGGCAGGAACTTGTGAGAATCTACAACGACTTGCTGAGTTCACTGTTAGCTTCTACTCTGAGTGGCTGAGAGTGGTTTTTTGTTTTTTAAAACTAATTATTACCCCTCCTCTTTCTTCCAATGCCCCAGGAATTCTTTAAAAGCTGGGGTTTTGCCAACTACTTAGTCATTTTTCATTTTTATCAAAACAGCTGGCTTCTGCTGAGCAGGTGGTTCCTCGCAGTCACTTCTTTTTGAAGGTGATTCTAGGGTCCAGGCCGGGATGACCGTGCAAGGCCTGGCATTTTCCTGCTTCCCCAGGCTTTGGTTGTTTGGGAACTAGCTGTAGCCACCCAGCAGGAATGTTTGTTTGGCACAAGGTGATGTTTAGAGGAAGTGTTCTCTTCCTCACTTGTCTGCGAAGAAGACGGAGGTGTGGTTAGTTAGGCAGGAAAGGCTGCAGGGCCCAGTGTGGACCACTTTTTTTTTTTTTTTTTAAGCTATTGAGCCAGTTTCAGGAAACCTGTATCCTTGCCGTTCACAGCACCATGGCCTAGCTCTGTATGTGGTGAGGATTGGAAGTCCTGCCAGGTTTCTAAAGGAAAAGCAGAACCACTGGAAGGCCTTGTTTTCTGGCTTCGACCAAGTTAGACTCTGCATCTGCAGTGCAGGCTGCGCCTCCATCTTGGGCCTGGTGCCTCTGAACTTGACAGCTGGGCCTCCATCCCACTGCAGCCTGGGGTTTTGGGAAGGTGGCTGGGAAGCAGTCTCAGCTACGACAAATGGCGCAAGAGTGCACTGCTCCCACGGCATGGCCCCCACTGAAGAAAAACCCTCTAAGAATGCAGCAAGCCTTGCTGAGCGGCCCCCAGCACCATTGTCTTTGCGCCTACAGCCCACTTGGGTGCCCATCACAGTGTCCAACTTGGAGTAGGTGCCAACTTGACGGGTGAACAGATGAGAATCCCACAAAGGGATTTGGCCTTCACCTTGACCTGCCAAATTCTTCCTTGGGGGTGGTGGCCTCAGCACTGCAGTGGCAGTGAGGGTGAGCTTAGGAGTCAACTCCCTGGAGAGAGCAGCATGAAAGGAGAAAACACAACACCACGTTTTTCCCAAGTGTTAACCATTTATAAATAAGTGCATTTGCTTTCATACATACAGTTGGTTGTACAGATGACGCTCTGTATACACGGGGCAGGAAAATGCATTCATTTGAACTTTTCACATCTATCTCACAGCTCACGTGTACAGACAATAAAACTGCTCAAGCAAGTACAGCAAAGGAAAGCGTCTTCCCCAACCACGGGGCTAGAGGCCTCGGCCGGGTGCAGGGCGTCCCCACTGCACGAGTTCACAACTGTGTGGTGTTCAATATATCAGGATAGAGAACAAACATGCATTGGATAATATACTGTACAGAGAAAGTCCTTTACATCTGAGTTATAGAAAACCTAAAGGAAAACTAAGTGCATTAAAGCTTTTTCCAGCAAGTGTCTTGAAAGGACAGCAAAGAGGAAGAATCAAAATCATATTAGTACAAATCACTTTTTAATTGTAGACTGTACATGTCTGTACTAATTAAAATCATCTTGGATTTGGAGGAGACAGAACAGAGACACAGATGCTGTGCTAGATGGAAAGGAGGCCATGCCTGAGAATGGCACCTGCCCTGAGCCTGACAAGGAACTGGCCCCACTCAGCAGGAATCAGCCAAAGTTAAAAAACAACAACAACAAAACAGAACAGGAAGTGTGAATAACAGGATTTCCAAAATAACCTGTGAGTGGAGTGGCATCTGGAGCCAGCATCTCTCTCTCTCTCTCTTTTCTTACCCCAGTAAATCGGTACACAATAAGGCAGGTACATTCAAGTACTGAATTTTGCAGAATTAACTGTCTGGTCCTGAGGACTGAAGGGGGTGAGTTGAGTCCTCTTTGCCAGATTTCCTGGTTAGTCGTTACCAAAGAAAAATTCAGCCAGCAAGTGCTACAAATTAAGCAGCTAGGCCACTTCCTTTCCACAGAGTAGGTCTATCTGAAAAAATGAGAGCGATGCTGGCCTGCATCCATACACATCCAGCCACAGCCTGACTGGTCAGCTCAGTGTAGGCATCACAGAGTCAGCAGGAAGAAATGAGATGACAGGGTGAGGAAACATGAAAGTAACACTTGATTTTTGGTGTCCAATTATGCATTCATTTGGTACTGACTTTCAAAGCTCTGACTGTGGCAATCATGTGGCCACAAGCATCTCAGGGTGGCTCAGCTGCTGTGAGGCATTGGACACCGAAATGAAGGTTACCAACACTTCAGCCCTTGAGTGGTCTGTATTATAAAAGGAGTTGATGAAGACCCAGTGATTATTCAAGTAGCTCTGCACAGTGGCTCCACCAGCCCCATTGTGCTTGTGTCCAGGCTCCCAGCCAGCCACCTTTCCTTGGGAGCAGCCAGAGCTGAGTTCAAGGCATTGCATGGTGAAGGTTTCCATGACACGTCTTTGTAGGTAGCTCTTACCCCTAAGCCCTTTGTTCATTGTTGTTAGTTATGGTAGATGGTTGGTCTGGAATCCTAGAGGAGAAGCAGCCTCACTCAGCAGGCGTGCAGCAGGAGGCTGCCTTTGTAGGTCGGCTTCTTGAGAAGTGGGCTGCCCAAGGACACACAGGTGGGGTGGGTGAGGCTGCTGAGCCCTGGGAGCCTCAACAGGAGACGGGGCACAGGGGTGGGCACATCCTGCCTCCTGGGGGAGCCTGTTCCTTTTGTGGGAAAAATTCAGAGAGCAACTGGTTTTGTCCAAGGCATTTCTGCAGTAGAAAAATAACTATGAATTGAACCATCCAACTATGATACTTCTGGAGTTACAAAAGTTGGTGGCTGAGAGGAACTGAGAGGAGGGATGTTCAGGGGGAAGAAAAGGGTCCTCTGTAAGCCCATCCATCCACCAGAGCAAGGGAGTTCTATCCAGCCTTCTCTTAGCCTCTGCCTGGCTACAGGTCCAAAGCAGGTAATGTTGAGTCTGTCTTGCTACAACTGGCATGGATGCATGAAGACCCCTTCCAGGTCGGTGTTTTCTTCTTGCTGAACCTCAGAATCTATGGACCTGCCTGCTGCCCTGGAAGCGGCTCCTCAGGAGGGGATGCTGCCATTTTTTTTTGCTACCAGAAAGTGTGGTGCAGAGCCACAGCGACACCTAGTGGCAAGCTTGGTGAAGCACAAGTGACATCCACACAGCCCACTGTATGTGTCTAAATCTAAGGAAAAATATTTATGGATATTAAATTAGACACTGATTAATTTTTTTCTATTGGGTACATCTCTGGAATATAAAAATACCAATATTTAGAGGGGGTTAATAAACTACTATACAATGTAAGGACTGAGAACACCTTTCTCTAAGCTGTTCATAATAATTTAGGAAAAGTGTTTTAAGAATGCAGGCTTAACTAAAATTGGCAAACTTTTATATCTGGACATCAATCTGGGTACTGTACACGATTCTAATTAGTGGAGTTTTCCTGAGCCATCAAGTTTAAGTTAAACATATCTAAAAAGGGCACAGGGGAGAGGAACGAGCAGGGTTTGTGCTCTATTAACTTGGGACTTTAATAGCGCACATCTGCAACCCAAACACATACAACAGCAGATACAAAATGGTCTCCATTTTGTCCATGCCAAATTCTCATGTTATACAGGTTTTCCCTTTACTTTGTAAATAAACGTTAATTTTAAATTGTTAATTGTGTGCCTTACTGATCCAGTAAATAAAGTAACCATGTCTCAGGAGTCCCTAAGAAAATTGCTGGAAAAGCACTTTAAAATCACTGCAAATTTTTTTTGTATTTAAAAACTCTTAATTTTTTGATGCTTATATACAAGTAATTTCTTGTGCTATAAATGTTGTGATCCACTGCTTGATTTCTTTCTTTTCCTTGTTTTTTCTTGAAAAATACACTAAAAGACAAGAGCAATTCTGCTTATTTCTAATGAAGACATCACTCACAATTAAATATCCAGTATTTATCAGAGTTACAGATTCAAACGGTAAAGTGCACCCATTTATAGACAGGATGTGGTGGAAGAATTCTGGGCAAATGGAACGTATGATTCGGTGAGAAACCTATAAGCTGAAGTTGTCACCTCTGTCTCCATTTCAGGGAGTGATGTGAATTGGGTGAGTGGAACTTACCAGGTTCATTTGAAAAATTTCCTCCCACCTGAAGCCAAACATTAATTCAGAAATTTTTTGTTGCTGTGGAAGGGGTATCTCTAAAATACAGTACTAAGATCAACCCATGGCAGTGAAGTAGCAAAACAGGGCACAGGCAGTTTGCTTCCAAGGAAAAATACTTGTCTCTTGCCCCAATAAGCTCCTGTTGGCATTTTTCTGACCAAAAATAACTAGTGTCCAGTAGTGATATCTACATCCTTTTGCATGGCTAAAAAAGCAATTGCATTTTGACTGTTGACATTTGAGATGTTTTGCCTGACTGGATGTAGACCCTAAATTTCTTGTTTATCCTGGAAAACCAAGAGAGAGACCCTGGGGAGAAATGGCATACTCATAAAACCAAATGACTTGCCCACCCACGTGGACAAGTAAGTGCCAAATGTAGATGGTGCGCATTGTGTTCTAAGCAGGGACACTTTTCTAATAGACTAAGAAACTCTTCAAAATGTAGCAGCTCTCTACTAAGAGGTGGCTAAAATGGAATAAGATGCAGAGAGCAACAGGCCAGAGATCTGGCCAAAAAGACAGCTGAGGCTGCTGGGTTCCTAGCTACAGGCTGATACCATAGCTATATACTTCATCTTCTTTGTTTCTTTTCTTTTTGGGGGGGGTGCTGGGATCAAACCCAGGGGCTCATGCATGCTTGGCAAAGGTTCTACCGCTGAGCTACTCCCTCAGGCCACACTTCATCTTCCTGATGTGGGAAAGATAGGTAGGTAGGTAGAGACCACTGACGCCCACTGGGCCTGGCTGCGCAGCAGGCAGTCCTCACCACTTGAAGAAGTGTCTGGGTCTTCAGCTGGCCCCACTGTTTGCTTCTGGGACACAGAGATGAGTCCTGGCCTGTTTAGGCGTGGGGCTCAGGGCTCCATCTATTTGGTAGGATCTTAGTCAGTAAAGAGAGGTTTCTGATCTCAGCTTTATGCTGCCCGTGTCTTAATGATCCTTTCTGAAAATACTTAACTACAAACAGGTCTGGTCACAGGTGGATTTTGTTCAGGAAACTGTTCTTTCTGTAGCCCTTTACTGACAGGAGCAGAATGATTCCTAAGAGCAGAGAACTAGTACTTGTTGAATTTCAATGGTTTAGTTTTTCGGGTGAAGTTTCTTAGTTTTAAGAGCTGATGTGCAGCCAGCGCCAGGACCGTGCTAAGGCTTTGTTTGCAGTGGTCTTGCTGTACATTTCATGGTGGCCTCCATCACTCAAAGGTCAGGTTAGCAAACAACCACAAGACCTAGAAGATGTGTAGAGAGTGAGTAGAGAAGACACTGCTGTCTGTGTTGTGCACCAACTCAGGGCTCGTAGACAGGGCTGAAAGGGATTGGTCTTCACCATGAAACACTTTTTTTGTTGTATATGATTTTTGAATATCACCCCCATAAGCACTCCTAGAAAAAGAAAAAATTCCTCTAATAATAGAAAATGAAGCTATAGACTTGAAATGCAATTTGATATCAACAGGCATGGAAGGCAGTGGCCCTGGGTAGAAACCCTGGTAATTAGTCTGACAGTCCCAAGAGAATCCCCTTAGCTTCTCAAAGAACCGAGTTCTTCACACACCATTTGGGCTTGAAAAAAGAGGGCCAGCAGAACAAAAGCTGGCTCTCAGTGAAGATGCAGCTAAAAGGATTACTCTACCAGCCAGCCTTCAGGAAGGTTGCATTCTGTAGAACTGGATGCTCAACGTTTCAGGATTTAAAATGTAGACTTTTTCAAGACAGATTTTCTACAGCCTTTTGCTGAGAATTCAGAACCATCTTTCTTCTATTTTTATTCCCTTCCCTGACCCTGGAAACTCAGTGGCTTTTAGAATAATTCTCAGTGAATTCTTTAAAAATTCTCCAGTGTTCTCATTGAATTTCCTTGGCTGACCAACACATTTAAAGGGCCAGTTGTTTCCTAAATGTTCCTAAAATGCCTCCTGGAAAACCAATGTAGTGACATTTCAAAGAATTATATTGGGGGTTTCTTCTTCTTTTTTTTTTTTGGCAGTGCTGGGGATTGAACCCAGGGCTTTGTGCACGCTAGGCAAGTCTCTACCTCTGAGGTATATCCCCAGCCCCTTTCTTCCAATTTAACAGACTTATTTCTCTCCTCTCTGTCTCTCTCTCTTCTTGATTCTTTTACCCCACAGGAAGACCAGTAATAATGCAAATGAACATTCTAGACCTGATGACTGTGAGAGCTGGCTGGCAATCTGGAGGAGGAGACCATGGTACAAATACGAACTGGGGCTGGCTATTTGGATAACACTGGCTAAGAATGCAAAGGCAAAGGGGCATCACACTCTTTCTGAAGTTCCTAGAAGAAAACGAACAAGAACATCTTACTTTAAAAAAAGAAAAAAGACATTTATACAACAAGAACATCAGTGAAAGCGATTGTCTCCTGGAAAAAGCTGACCAGTGTGTTTGATCTCCCTGGGTTAAAGCACACGGCCCGAAAAACCTCCTCGTTGGCATCTGAAGAGAGGGAGAGAGCATGTGGCTGGGGCATAGACCAGAGAAATGAAAGTCCTGGCTCACTGGAGGCCAGCTTCCCAGTTGGCTGCATGCAAAGGATTTCAGCATGTGGGCTGCCACCTCTGAACACCACACAGAAACTACATGAGAAATCAAGCCAGAGAACTACCTCGGATGTGGAAACCAAGCCTGAAAATGTGCAGTGAAAACATACGGGTCTCACTCCAACAAATGTCTTTTAAACATTAGACTCCACAAACGGTCTCTTTGGTTTGATAGGGGATGTCTGCCCTTGTCGAGAGTCCCGGGACAACTGCCTGTACAGGTTGTCCTGGTATGCCTGAGCCACAGGTAGGGTCCGAGCCACCTTCACATCGGGATAAGAGGAGGCCTGACTGACTCTTTCCAAGAGGTCTCCACGGGATCCGTTAGCCAGCATCCCATGGGGGCTATAATAATCGTCCTCCAGCAAATGGCCATTCTGTGCATTGTTGGTTTTGTTATAAAAAGCAATGTTGCTGATGGATGATGGTGGACTGAAGGACTCAGGCTGAGGCAGGTTGCCTGGAGATGTGGGACTGAGAACGGTATCCACTGATGACACTGCCCAGGTCCGATTCTGCTGGTGAAGGTGGGGGTACTGTTGAGTCCGGGCTGTTTTATCTATGATCCCCATGAATGGCGTGGTCCTGGATCGGGTGGGCTCACTGGGGTAACCTCCCTGAGTGGGAGACACCGGTGACAGCTCATCACATGACCTATCATACGCCGGTTTCAGTGGGATTTCCATTTGCTGAATTGAGGAAGAAGGCCGGAAGGTAGGAGTCAGGTTGGAGGTGGATGAGATGCTATTGCTAGATGGAGAGAAGCGAAGGCCCACACTCTGGGAGTGAAGCAACGGCCTGGGAGTTGGTGGGTGGGGTTTGATTTCATTAGGGTTGACACTGATAGGTCTTCTGATTAAATGTGACACATCAGGGGAACCTAATTGACTAGAAGAACGCTCCAGATCTAGTTTTGAGTGACAGACTGGGTAATAGGATGCTGACTGGCTACGCCCAATTTGTGGTGTCTGGCTATATCTCATCCCACCTCGATATGCTGAGGAAGGTCGCTGTGGAAGATCTTCTTTGGTCAACCCTCCATGCTGACAGATGGCACCTGCACTCAAGCTGGCCTGGACGTGTTGCACAGGCCTCCCATCCCCTACAATTCCACCAATTGACCCTTGATAAACCAGTCGGCTCTGACTGACTCCTATGTCTCCTTGTGAAGATTGGTATTTACTGGCCATTGAATGGGCTACTTGACTGTACGCTCCTGTGGGGATGACAGTGCTTGAATGAACTGCTGAGCTGGGCTGGTTACTTCTCACAATCTGGGCCTTGGCAGGCTGGAGCCTGAGCCCTTGCTGGGGAACTGCCACAGGAAGCTGAGGCATCTGGTAAGGACGCTGGGCCATTTTGGATAATGGAGATTTTGGTCTGCCAGGAAGCTGACTAACATTTGTTTCCTGCTGGTAGCGCACAGGTGAACCAGACTGGGATCTATAGACACTCATGCTTTCAGCTGGAGGGCTGGCCCTATACTGAGGGCCTCGACGGAGAGGAGAAGGGGGAGGGCTTGGGTATTCTTTGCCCTGACCTCCCACAGGAGGGGGGCTAAACCGGTAAGATCCACCCTGATGAGCTGGGGAAGTATGTGGTGGACTAGGCCTGAAATGAGAGTTCTGGTGAGTTGGAGAAAGAGCCGGTGAGGTGGACTGATATCCCTGTCTAGTGGGAGAACCTACAGAACTGTTGGACCGAAAGTCAAAAACCTGGTGAGAGCCAAGAGGTGAGCTAGAGATGTAGGCTGAATCCCGATGGGCTGGAGAGGAGGGTGGGCTCTGGATTATTGGGAGCCCCTGGCTGGGCCGAGCCTCTGTCTGGAGACCAATGGAAACATTTTCCACATCCTGTTCCAAGTACTCTTCCTCAAATATATCTTGTACAGAGTATATATCTTCATTCTGTGGCTCAGGTTCTGTTTCTTCCGGTAACTGCTGCTGAGGCTGCTGCGGAGGCTGCTGTTGCTGCTGCTGCATCTGTCTACACTCTTCCTCTACTCTCATCAGAAGTCTCTGGATCTCACGGTTGTTTGGACACAGCTTGATGGCCTCATTCAGGTCCTCTAAGGCTGCTGCAAACTGTCTGCTTGACAAAATGCAAATACAGGAATGGGAGTTACTCTGAATCAACAAGAATTGCCAAGAGCTGAAAACATGGTTACTATTTCAGAAAATTGGTGGCATCTGTGGTAGTCTGGGGTGATTTGGTTTCATTTGATTTTTTTTAAATGGTACTGGGAAGTTAACCCAGAGGGGCTTTACCACTGAGCTACACACCCAGTCTGTGTTTTAAATTTTATTTTGAGACAGGGTCTCGCAAAGTTGCCCAGGCTGGCCTTGAACTTGTGATCCTCCTGCCTCAGCCTCCTAAGTCACTGGGATTAGAGATGTGCACCACTGTGTCTGGCTAGTTTGCTTTGTAAGGAAGGAAATAAGTAGGCTGTCATTCCCTAAGAGTCTGGAATGATTCCATAGACCTTCATCCTCCATCTTCCTCCTGGCCTCTCTGGGGTTAGTGGAGAAAAGTCCCCATTGTGTCAGTCCAGCCAGGACCTTCAGGAAGATTCTTTGGTGCCCAAATACACACCAGAAGTATGAGGGTTGGGGCTGTCATTTACAGTATCACTGTCAAGTAGCCTAAGAACACAACAGCAATTACATTACATTATATTATTATTTTATATTGTACTAAAATATCTTGCTGTTTCCCCAGAAACTTTCTTTTATATTCTCAATATTTTGGCTCTTAATTTCACGCCTGATCCATCCTAAGCAAGAACCCTGCCCTCTGCCCTTTCTATCCCTCATCCCACAGCACTGGTGCCTCTAATTCTGCTAGGTCAAAGCTGGCAGGTATAAGGTCTGCTGACTAGGCAACTCAGGTCAGAGCTGAGCTTACTCAAGTAGATTCTAAATTACAAATGAGGAAATGAACTGTCAAAAGAGATATTCCTATCCTCTCTATTAACACTGCCTGGAAAAGTGGTGATTGCCCTTGTGAGAAAGGAACAAACCAAAGGGAAAGAGAATTTAATAGTAAAGTGTCTGAAAACTTTGCTACCCCAGCTAGTTAAGACTAATATCATTGCCATAATCATCACTTGCCCAGTCTGGGTTTGATATTCATGGACACATTCTCCTGGGTCAGAGCAGTGAGCCCAAAGCACTTCTTTTCCATGCAGAGTTTGGGACATAGTGGGGAGCTGGGCAGGAGGCATCAAGGACAGTGACAAGTTATCCAAAGAACACTGATGGCAGGGTCTATGTCCTTCTGGAGGCTTCTACACCCAGTGACCAAATTACTGCAGATGGGCATGAGGAACAGTGGACAGTATTTCTGTTGGGTCTCTTTCTCTCTCTCTCTCTCTCTCTCTCTCTCTCTATCTGTGTGTGTGTGTGTGTGTGTGTGTGTGTGTGTGTGTGTATGTCTTAGTGGTGGTGGTTTAGGTGAGGAGGAGGGGTGATGCCACCATATTTGAGGATCGCTCCAGAAGGAAGACAACTAAACCAGGGGTTTCCCAAATGACTATGAAGAGAGGAGCCTGTGATGGTTAAGTGACTCACCCTGTCTTTCCTTTAAAAGGGTCAGTGGAATGTTTTGATAAAGTGACCTCCTCTTTAAATCATCAGTATCTCTTTATGCTATCTGCTTTGGGGTTGAAAAGTGATAATGGCAGAGGCTTCTTGGATAAGGTGCCATTCTCCATTTCACTTTTCTCCCCAAATAAGAAGGTTTTGGTCTCCACATCCCAGAAGATTTGCTGATCTTGAGCTGAGTGCTGTGCTACTAGAGCCATCCCCAAGCCTGGCCCTAAGAGTCCTCAAGGACAGACACATTTGGGTACATATGCCCCAGGGAAGCCTACATGGCCTTGGCCAGGCTGTTCAGAAAAGAGACCTCTTGCTTTTCACCCTCTCTCTCTTTCTCTCTCTCTCCTCACCTGCTGCTGCGTTTTGCCCTTGCTCTTGCATAGTAAGCTTCATAAGATTTCGGTTTCAGCTCCAGGGCCTTAGTAGCAAATTCCTCCGCCATTCCAAAATCCTGTCATTACAATAGGTGTGCAAGTGAGTCATTGAAGAGATATAAAAAAGACAACTTGGGAATAAAACAAATTATATGTACATTTTTTTGACATTTCTGGATGGAACACCTGGGATTCTGGGCATGCCTGACATGGCTCTAGTCACTGGTCCACAGACTAAAAGTTTCCTTCTGCCTGCAAATGCTCACTGGACTTTATCTGCCCAAAGTATTAAAACACTTTTAATCTGGCTTCTTTCTGCATTTCTAGCCATGTTCGTTTTAGCCCAGATGCTGAATGCCAACCCTTCACAGTGATGCTCCTGAAGTTGGAAACCTCAATTTGTTCCCCATACAGTAGGAGGCAAACACAAAGACATCTCACCTCATGTGGACCCTCATCCTACCCTATGCTGTCCTGCTGTGCCCATTAGATCCGGGCTTCCTAATCGATGCCTGAGATTGTTTCCTGTAGAATCCAGGAGGAAGGGCTTGAGCTAAGGCAAACTGAACTGACTATGGAGACTAAATGGGCTCGCTTTTCTGGTCTGCTTTAAAATTCCTCAAAGAGAGCTGTGTATTTTCTCACCTGTACTTCTTCATAGATTGGATTAAGTATGATAAAGCATTTATATGCTGAAAATAGTTCCTGTCACGTAGTAAGTGCTCAATTGTATTTTCTATTTCACAGTGGCTTCTCTAGACCATTCTTCCTCTTATCTGGTTCCTTACTTAGGAAACATTTAAAGAGAGGACCCTGGCTATAACTGAGGTCTGTGCTATTGCTGGAGGCTCCTTGGAGGAACATGGTCTGGAGCTATCTGCCTTAGATCTGAGAACACCTGGGAACAGGGAACAGGGACAATGCAGGGCAGGCAGAAGCAGAATACACAGTTCATTTTATTTTACTTATTAATTGATTGATTGTACTGGGGACTGAACCCAGGGGTGCTTAACCACTGACACACTGTCCCTGCCCTTTTTATTTTGAGACTAGATTTTGCCAAGTTGCTCAGGGCCTTGCTAAATTGCTGAGGGTGACTTTGAACTTGCAATCCTCCTTCCTCAACCATCCAAGCTGCTGGTATTACAGTCATGTGCCACCACTCTTGGCAAAGACTGTGGTTTTGAAGATCCCCTTAAAAACTAAGCTAAAGGGGAAGATTTTTTTCTCTTCTTTAATGTCAAAGTCACAGTATAGCTGGGTAGCCTCTGGTTACACTCATGATTCCTAAGGCAGAAAACAAGGCTTTAGGCATAGGTAAAAACAAGGCCCTGGGGCATAGGTAAAAAATTTTCTAAAAAATTAACGAGAATTTTCCTACTGAAGAAGACAGACTTCTGGTACTTAGCATAGTGTGGGCCCATGGGAGGTAATCATTAACTTTCTGAACAAGTATGGAGCTAGAAAAGTACTTGCACTTATATGGGCTATATCCCTACTGTTTCCTACTCACCCTTTTTTTTCTTTTGGGATAATCATTATTTATGGGACCATGAGAGTACTTTTAAGAAGTAGACTATTTTCCAGGGAAAGAAAGAAGCTATCAGGTTGGCAGTAAATTCTGAGCTTTGCCTCATTCTCACTAGCTGCAGACATAGGAACCCATGGGGTTGCTGCTTTCATTTCACAGAAGAAACCTCAAGCACAGGAACCTCACTGCCTTCACTTACTACAGCTCCCCGCAAAAGGGATCTCTTCCAAGTTCCTGCTCTTCTTAGCACCCTGGGATAACTCTGCCTCTGAAAGTTACAACTGTCCTCTGAGACAGCCAATCCCATCTCAGGGCTCTTTTCATTGTCAGGTTTTAGGGCCTGGATGGATGATATAAAGGTCACATACATAAATAATCTTTTAGATTCCCTGCCACTGAGCCTGAAATCTTGCTTTACAGTTGAATGTTTTAACTGATCACATTCCTGTTTGGCTTAGACTATTTCTACAACCTGAGGAATAGTGAGACCTTAGGCTGGTGAATGTCAGCGATTCCTGACATGATCTTGGCTATTCCTAGAGTCTCGGGTATCTTGCCTCAGGAATGTCTGTATGTTATGGGAGCAGTGATTAAGGATGTCTGAGACTGTATCTGCGAGGCAGGCAAGAAGGACCAAGGATAACTAGGGTGATAAAGGGCCAGGAAGAGTTGAAATACCCTGCAGAGCAAGAAGATATATGGCATGCTGAGAAAGGAAGTGAAAAGTTCAAGAACAGCCTTAGTTAAACCTTTGAGTCCATGGTCCTGAGTTGTCTTCCCAGCCTTTCCTTAGATGACTGGGAAGTATACTAGAAAGGAAGGAAATGACTATAATTTGTACTTAACTGCAGTTGGGATTCTGATGACTTGTCCTCACATTTTCCCAAAGACCAAAAAATGGACTTGTGGGGGAGTTGGAGGAGTTGGAGAAGAGGATGATGATATTTCAGTCACTGTTAGTGAGAATTATGAAAATTCAGAATGCTATAAAGTGCTCACAACATTTTTTCCAGCTTGGGATATAGACTATTGACTTTATTTCCATCAAATGGCAAATGTCAGTGTTCTGTGAAGGACAATCAAGCTCTGAATGCAGCAGAGAGGATTGCAGGGACCTGGTACAAGCTAGTGAGTGGCATGAGATTTCAACTTTCAGGACCACAGAAAGGAGTTGGGATGTGGGACTTACATTCATTTTCCTGCGACATCGAGAGAGGTTGAGGAGGAGAGACACCTTTAGCTCCCGGAAGGTTTTCAGGTCCTCACCGAACCCTTCTCGAGGAAATTTCTTCAGAGCATACTGGTAGCGCTGGGCAGCCTCCTTTACTTTACCTTTCTAATAGGGGTGGAAGATGGAAAAGCACATCACTGGTCTGCTGAGCAGCTAAGGAAATTTGGTCTCTATTTCCTTTTTAGAAGTTGTCTCTAAATGTTGTCTCCAATACACCCTGATGGAGAACAGAAAGACCTCAACTTCTCTATAGGAAACTCATTTGACAAGAAAGGAAAGGTACAGGGAAAGACCCAAATTACAAGACAGAGAAATAAACTCTTGGTAAATGAAAGGCCCTGGACCCCTGCTTCCCAACTGGGTTACAAAGGGCTAATCTTGCTCATATCATGGTTCATTTTTCTTGAACTGCTCTCCCTGGGACACACCTAACATCCTAGTCCCAAACACTCCACAGTTATTGCTTTTCCCTTTGTTTCTTGCTTGACTGGATACTCTCTTTCCTATCTGATGTTCCACCTCATTGCCCTCCAGAAGAGATTATTCTCTTCTTCACAAAGAGTGTGGGAGCCAAAACAGTCTAGCTGCTGCTTCTCTAACCTTATGGCAGAGATTAATGCCAGTTTTCCCAAATTATGGAAAAGGAATGGAGTATGTGATAGGAGGGAAGTAAAACTTAGAATTTGTGAATCCATCTGACTTCGTAGGAGAGATTATTCACAAAGTAAGTCTATGACGGACCTACGGACCTGACCAAAGGGGACTTGAATTTATCTTACATTTTGTATCTGAAAATCAGTAAGCTGATCCCAAAAAGATGCAGGAGGCATCTCCCACCTTTCTCTACTTCATTTCTTCTTTATAACTGCATCTCCTTAGGGATCCTGATCTTTTATTTTCCTTTTAGCATCTTTTGCTAGGGGAAAAGTAGAGTCTTTCAATGATCTTCTGTGAAGTTATATGAAATCAAGGGTGGGTCAGGGCTCAAAGTTCCTGAAAGCCCTCTCTTATGACTCTTACTCAAGGTACTCAGGAAATAAAATTCTGCTCCAAGGAACTCATGCACTCCTAATGCAATGGAGGGATGACATGTTTCACAATCATCTCCCTCAGGCCTGGGGATGCCTCAGGGACTCTTGCTGCTAAAAACCAGGTTGGATATGCATTCATTTTCAGGAGAAGATGCTCCAGCTAATCCAAACACCACAGGATGACTTTGGCATGGAATGTTCTTAAGGACTCTTTCTATGGGCCATGTTTATGTTATGGCACAGAGACTTGAACTGTGAGTACAAAGAGACTCCACACTTTTCTTTTTCTTTTTTTGGTCATTCAGTAAGTGACTTTGAGCAAATCTTGTAACTGTGATTTGTCTTGGTTTCCTTATCTTATTCAAGGATGCCGATTTGCTGTTTCTTTTCTTTTCTTTTTTCTGGTGCCAGGGATTGAACCCAGGGTGCTTAACCACTGAGTGACATCCTCAGCCCATTTTATTTTTTATTCTGAGACAGGATCTTACTAAGTTGCTTAAGACCTCACTAAGTTGCTGAGGCTGGCTTTGAACTTGTGAACATCCTGCCTCAGCCTCCCAAGTTGCTGGGGTTATAGATATGCACCACAATGCCCAGCCTACTCTACTATTTCTACTATAAATCTTTAAGTTTATGTATATATTAAACATAAAAGTTAAGAACAATAGATTGGAAATAACTATACATGATTTTTCTATTACTGGTTCAATGAATTCCCCACTTAACAACTTTCATGTAGAATCTACATTGCCACCTGTTAGGGACCAGGTTAGGGTTTTGGGTTCACAGGCTGCAGGCAAGTAGAGGCTACTCTTGCTCTCTTGTTGGGAAGGCAAATTCCCAGATCCCCAATGCCTGTCACCGAGGAATGGCATTCCACCTTTGCTTCTAAAACAAGATGAGAATTGTCAAGATTTGGAAGATTCTACATGTAGAATAGAACACAGTGGCCATTTTGAGGAAACTGTTCCTCTGGCCCTCACCTTATAAAACATGTCCCCTTCTTCCATCAGCTTGCTCAACAGGATGATCATGATGTCTGGTTTGGAGGTAGCCATCGCCCAGGTGGCTGGACCTGTAGTGTACAGGATGCATGATGGGTAAAAAACTCATACAATGTAAGGGTGGTAGGAAGCTAGGTGAAAAAAATATCCCAGGGGGATTTCTGCTGAGAGAACAACTTGCTCCACAGTAATTACCTCGTCTTTTAGACCTGGGAGTATTTTAGTGACTCCCACTGCCAAGAGCTGTATTGGATTTGTATTCACCTTAAAATAAGAATATTGGAATTGCCTGAGCTTGCACCACAGAAGGGCAGCAAAGCCTATATGTTCCCTATGGGCATACAATGGTGTTATTTGGAATTATTTAAATCAGGAAACGGGGTCAAATGGTTTATATTAAAGGTCACCACAGGATTTGAGAAATTAAAAAAGGTTAATTTATTTTTGATCAAGAACCCAAAATTCCAGGTGTTTAGACTCTCAATTTTTTAAACATGTATTTTACGGAAGGGAAACCATTAAACTCTTAAGGCTCCCTTAATTTGTAAGCACCAGACGGGACTCCCAGAGATTCACTCTGAACCAGGAGCACAGTTGGAATGTCAAATAGACTTGAAATAAACTAACATTACTGAGGACTACTTTACCCACACAGAAAAAGAAAAGGTTAAATTATTAGTTTATAGATGCCTGAATTATTTACCAACTAAGCTTTATGGGGTTAGTGATCAAAAGTTCAAGTTATTCTCTACAACAGTCATTTTTAAAAAAAATCTTCTTTTAAGGTGAAGTAAATTAAAAGATTAGAGGTGTAGGGAACTCATGCAGGCTAAAACCAAAGAGGAGAAGGCAAAGCTGACCAAGCCATCAGACCACGCCTGATGCTGACAGCGGTGAAATATACCTCGTGGGCGACTCGGTAACGTCTGACAACCTTCAAAGAAAGGAGAAAACAAAAAGTTGTAGGAGAGGGAAAAAAAATGGATGAAGGTGAAAAAAAAAAAAAAGAAGAAGAAGAAGGAAAAAGCAGCAGTGAGAGGCAGGCAGCAAAAAAGCCAGCATATCAGCCAACCCTGGTCTACAGGTCTGTGGGGGTGGGGTGGGGGAGCAGCTGGACAGCAGGGGGAGCAGCTGGACAGCAGCAGCAGGGGCTTGAGAGTCCGAAGCACATACAGAGCAGGGGAAAGCAAAGGCTCATGACACTGCAGGGATCCAGATGCTCACAGGGTGGGGCTGGTACAGAGGGAGCACTAGGTGTGCTTAAGCTTTAGGCAGGGCTTTCTTCTGACTAAGGCTTCTAGGGGTATGGTAGAGAACCATGAAGCTCTGGACACAGGGTCCTTCAGATCATGGCTTAGATGATTCTCTGGGCTGGGAGCCTTTCTGTTCATTTGGACAATAACTGGGCCAGGGCAGAAGGGCAACTATATACACTTACACCAAATACCCAGAGAAGCCAGGCCACTGGACCAGTCTGGCCTCTGGGCACAGATGGCCAATGCCACCTTTCTTTCTCCTACCTATTTTAGCTCCTTTCTTCAGGAGAGTGACAACAACAGAAGTGTTCCGGCACCCCACTGCCCTATCCAGAGGGCGCATTCCACTGTAGTCAACATGCTCGATCATGGCTCCATGATCCACCAGGAACTGGACCTAGGACATGGATCAAGCAGAGCAGATAACAAAGGTATGAGGGCTCAGCACGGATCACTGAGGGATGGCTTCCACCTGCCCTTTATTTAGCTGCTGGTCAGAAAAAAGCTGTGTAAGGGCAAAAGCAGTGGGTCAGTGGTTTCGGCACTTGCCTGGCAAGCACGAGGACTTGGGTTCAAACCCCAGCACCACATACACAACTAAGTGTTGGAGCAACTAAGGCCGTGTGAAAAACTAAATAAAGTTGTTTCTCTCTCTCACTGTCCCTCTCTCTTTAAAAAAACAAACAAACAAACAACAACCCCCCCACTAAGCTGTGTAGCTATGGTATTCAGGCCATAGCTATATTCTTGGTCTTTAATAGTGTTTTTCTTATTCCTGTCTTCTAGAAAATGTAAGTTTGAGAATTGTACCTCAGGAATCATTAACATGTTAATTCATCTTTGTTCTCAGACTGTATCATGACAGAGGACCTCCCCTATTCCTACTCTCCTGAGGCTTGTTTAAAGACACTCACCACCTCAGCATCACCATAGAAAGCTGCCAGGTCTAGTGGGGTGCGGCCATTCTTGTCTGCATGGTCAGTGGCAGCTCCATTATCCACCAGAGACCGTACTACTGAGAGATGGCCCTTCAAACAAGCCCAGCTGAGGGCTGTCAATCCTTCTTTGTCCATCAGAGCAATAGAGGCACCTGTAAGAGCAAGTGATAACACAGGGTTGAGGAACCATGAAAATTCATAGCAGGACAGAAAGCTAATACTTAAGGTACATACACCATATGCTGCCAAAGAACATCTTTCATTTCTGGATGTTTCCATCTTAAGATTGGCCCTGCTATGTCAGTATATCTTAATAAAACTATTAAAATTTGATCTGCTAAGCTGCCAATAGAATAGTCCAGTTGTTTTACTGGGTATTCAATGTGTTCTATAATCTATCCTCAAGCTAAGTCTCCATCAGTGAGTTTCATTACTCCCCTCAGGAATCTTCTACTCTGGTCAAATGTGCGTGCTCACTGCCTCAGTAAATTTCCCACAGATGCTCCCGAATCCTCATTTCTGGTTATGTTGCTCCTATGTGTAGAATACTTTATTGTCCCCATGACTTGCCTCACTTCTACCCATTTCCTAGATACTGTCCCAAATCCCACCAACTCCAAGAAGCTTCTCCTAATCCATCATTATTTCATTTTCAATCTGCTTAACATATTCTTATTTGTTTTTATGTATCCCACGTGCATATAAGAAATTCTCAATGAATGTTTTCTGAACTGTGTGGAAGTCTTTCATAACAGTGTAAATTGCTTGAGAGATTCTCATAAAATAGGAGTCCAATACATGTTTATCACTTTCTCCATCCCTATAAAAGTAGGGGTAATGTACTCATGGGAGGATATTTAGCCCAGGTTACAAAAGAAATTCTGAATTTAATCTTAAAAAGTCCAGTTCAACTGTCACACTGCTGGTGGGACTGCAAACTGGTTCAGGCACTCTGGAAAGCAGTGTGGAGACTCTTTAAAAAATTAGGGCTGGAACCACCTTATGACCCAGCTATCCCACTCCTGGGTATTTTCCCAAAAGAGTTAGAATCAGCATATTATAGTGATGTGGCTTCATCAATGTTTATAGCAGCTCAATTTACTATAGCTAGACTATGGAACCAACCCAGATGCCCCTCACTTGACGAATGGATACAAAAATTTTGGTACATATATATATATACAATGGAATACTACATTAGAGAAGATGATATTATGGGTTTTGAAATCAAATGGATGGAGATGGAAAGAATTGTGCTAAGTGAAGTCTCCCAATCTCAGAGACTCAAGGGCTGAATGGTTTCTCTCATCTGTGGAAGCTAGAATACATAGGGAAACAGTATGTTAGATGGCTAAGTTAATAATAACTTCAAATTGTATGATTCTTAACGCAACAGGGCGATGACTGCCTAGGATACCTGGAGGCGTAGGGTGGGGGACAGGGTGGAGGGAGGGCTTAGGAAGAATATCTAAGAGACTGGAGGGTAGGAATATGGGGGAATCATCTCAGAAGGAGATCTCTGACCTCCACGAGATATCCATTTAACTCAGGGGGTTTTCTTTTCTTTTTTTTCCCACATTTATTAGAAGTATATTGCGATACAGGATACAGACGAGGGGGAAACATTGTCAAAACTGTAGCAATCAATGTGTATAAACTTTGATAACCAGGGGTAATGCTAACACATAGATAAGCTACTATGGGTTTCATCTATTGCAGTTTCCCCCAGAAGAACTCATGTGTTAATTGGGTATCTAGTGTAGGAATAACATCGGCTTCTGGAATGGTTCCCCCATCTTCCCCATCACCAGA
>PVKS010014351.1:0-48579 GCA_004027875.1 Aplodontia rufa | reverse complement strand
AAATGTTGAAGTGTTGGACCAATTTTTTCTTCTATCAATTGCAACGTAGCTGGTTTGATACCAAGCTCCTTGATCCATTTTGATTTGATTCTTGTGCAAGGAGAAAGATATGGGTCTAATTTCAACTTTCTGCAGGTGGATGACCAGTTTGTCCAGCACCATTTGTTGAAGAGGCTGTCACTTCTCCATGTAATGTTTTCTCCCCCTTTGTCAAAAATCAGATGTTTAAAGATTTGAGGATTTGTATGAAGCAAATATTACATTGATACCAAAGTCCAACAAAGACACATCAAGGAAAGAAAACTACAGACCAATTTAACTGATGAACACTGATGCAAAAATCCTTAATAAAATTTTAGCCATTCGGATACAAAAGCACATTAAAAAGATAATACATCATGATCAAGTTGGCTTTATTCCAGGAAAACATGGCTGGTTCAACATATACAAATCAATAAATGTAATTCACCACATAAACAGAATTAAAAACAAGCACCATATAATCATCTCAATTGACACAGAAAAGGCCTTTGATAAAATTCAACACCACTTTATTCTTAAAACTCTGGAAAAGATAGGGATAAAGGAAAGATACTTTAACTATGTCAGATCCATTTATGACAGACCATAGCCAACATTACGCTCAATGGAGAAAGACTGAGAGCATTTCCACTGAATTCAGGAACAAGACAAGTTTGTTCACTTTCCCCACTCTTGTTCAATATAGTCCTTGAAACCCTTGCCAGAGCTACCAGGTAAGACAAGGAAATCAAAGGAATTCATATAGGAAAAGAGGAATTTAAGTTATCTCTATTCACTGATGACATGATTCTATACCTAGAAGTTCCAATAAGCTCAACCAGAAAACTCCTAGAGCTTGTAGGGAATTTCAGCAAAGTGGCTGGTTATAAGATTAACATCAGTAAGTCACTGGCTTTCCTTCATTCTAGCAACAAATCTGCAGAAGAAGAAATCAGGAAATCTCTCCCATTCACTATCTCCTCCAAAAAATGAAATACTTGGGCATCAACCTTACAAAGGATATTAAGGACCTCTATAATGAAAACTAACAAACACTAAAAAAAAAAGAAAAAAGAAAAAAAGAAAAAGAAAAAGAAAGAAATTACGGAAGACCTGAGTAGATGGAAAAACATTCCATGTTCATGGTTAGACAGAATAAATATAATAACATTATCCATTCTACCCAAGGCCCTATACAGATTTAATGCAATCCCCATAAAGATACCAATGTTATTCTTCATGGATATAGAAAAAGCAATTCTCAAGTTCATATGGAATAACAGAAGACCCAGATTAGTCAAAACATTATTCTGCAGGAAGGAAAATGCATGGGGGTATCTCAATTCCTGACATGAAATTATACTACAGGGTCATAGTAACAAAAATGTCATGGTATTGGTATCAAAACAGAATTGAAGACCAATGTAATGAAATAGAAGATTCTGAGACAAACCCCCATATCTTTAACTATTTGATATTTGAAAAAAGGGGGCAAAAGCCTAGTGTGGAAGAAAGCTTGTTCAACAAATGGTGTTGAACAAATTGGACAGCCATGTATAGACAATTGAAGCTGGATCCTTACCTTTCTCCCTACACAAAATTAAATCAAAATGGTTCAAAGACCTGGATATTAAGCCAGCAACTTTAAATGTACTAGAAAAAGAAGTAGGGTCAACACTACAGGACATAGGAGTCAGTGGTGCCTTCCTTAAAAAAACTCCCATGGTGCAACCAGTAAAGTCAAGAATAAATTAATGGGATCCAATCAAACTAAAAAGCTTTTGCATAGCTAAAGAATTAGTCAAGAGTGTAAAGAGAGATCCAACAAGAATTGGAGAAAATCTTTGCCTGCTATAACTCGGACAGAGGGCTAATATCCAGAATATACAAAGAATTTAAAAAAACTAAACACCAAAATCACAAATAATCCAATCAATAAATGGGGTATGGATCCAAAATGAAACTTCTTACAAGAGGAAGTCCAGAAAGCCCATTAAATGTATGAGAAAATGCTCTACTCTACATCATTAGCAATAAGAGAAATACAAATCAAAATTTCAATGAGATTCCACCTCACTCCTGTTAGAGTGGCAAAAATGAAGAATACAAAAAGTAACAGATGCTGGAGAGACTATGAGAAAGGAGAAACACTGTCACATTGCTGGTGGGACTGCAAACTGGTTCAGCCACTCTGGAAAGCAGTGTGGAGACTCCTCAAAAAATTAGGGCTGGGGCTGGAGCAGTGGTTCAGTGGTTTCGGCACTTGCCTGGCAAGCACAAAGACCCAGGTTCAAACTCCAGCACCATGTACACAAGTGTTATATTAGAGCAACTAAGGCCATGTGAAAAACTAAATAAAGTTGTTTCTCTCTTTCTCGGTCTCTCTCACTGTCCCTCTCTCTTTAAAAAAATTAGGGCTAGAACCACCTTATAAACCAACTATCCCACTTATGGGTATTTTCCCAAAAGAGTTAGAATCAGCATACTCTAGAGATATGGCTTCATCAATGTTTATAGCAGATCAATTTACTATAGCTAGATTATGGAACCAACCCAGATGCCCCTTTCTCGACCAGTGGATACAGAAACTTTGGTACATATATACAATGGAATACTACTCAGCCATTAGAGAAAATGATATTATGGCTTTTGGAGCCAAATGGATGGAGATGGAAAAAAATATGGTGAGTGAAGTATCCCAATCTCAGATACTCAAGGGCTGAATGTTTTCTCTCATTTTTGGAAGCTAGAATACATCTGGAAACAGTATGTTAGATGGCTAAGGTAATAATAGCCTCAAAATATATGAATTTTCACACAAACTGGTGAATCATTGCCTAGGATATCTGGAGGCATAGGGAGAAGCCTATTAGGAAAGTTTATCTAGGAGACTGTAGGGAGGGAATATGGGGGAATCAACTCAGAAGTAGATCTCTGACCTCCACGAGATGTCCATTTAACACTGGGGTTCTTCTGGAGGAATCACAGAATCATGGGGAATCCAAGGGGGGCAGCCATGACATGGCATCAGCCTTGACTAACTATGTAAATATACATTTTTCTTGATTGTTTTATAATGATTCCCTCTCAATTGGAACTCCATATTCATCTAATTAATAATCTGTGGTACATATATACAATGGAATTCTACTCAGCTATTAAAAAAGAAGATATTATGGCATTTGCAGCCAAATGGATGGAGATGGAAAAAAAACCATGCTAAGTGAACTCAGAGACTCAAGGGCTGAATGCTTTCTCTCATTTGTGGAAGGTAGAACACAATCAGCAAGAGTATGACAGATGGCCAAACAATATAAACCTCAATATGTATGAAATTTTACACAAGCAGGGGGAACCTTGCCTATGATGCTGGGGGATGAAGGGAGGGTGGCAGGGAGTGGAGGAGGGGATAAAAAGGATATCAAGGAGGATGGAGGGAGGGAGTATGGGGGATTCAATCCCTTGGGGATCCTTCGACTTCCATGAGAAGTTCAATTAACACAGGAGTTAAATAGGGGGAACATGGAACCATGGGGAACCCAAGGGGGAAACCATGGAATGACATCAGCCTCAGCTTGCTCTGTCATTATACATTTGTTCTTGATTGTATGACAATGACTCCCTCCTAAATGTAAGTCTATTTTTTACCTAATAAAAAATGAATTAAAAAATTACTACAAGTATGTTTCGTGTGTTTTATTCAGTGTATAGGGAGTGTTTTAGAAAAGGACCTTCAATATTCCAATTCCAGGACTTGCTAGTTCTCTCCAAAAGCCCTTCTGCATTCGCAGAGTCTTTGATTTCTCAACCTGTGATATTTCAGCTGGTGCCAAGCAGCATTGTTTCACATTAAACAGTATCAGGAACTATATAAGCCTGTACATTACAGTTTCTGTGAGTGCATTTTCTGTGTCCACTGCTAATTTGCATAGAGTCTGCTGTCACTTTGTGCTTCCTATGTGGTTTTTGTGCTTTCTTGACAGCTGCTTCAATAGCACTTTGCCATTGGATTGGCTGTGATGAGGAGAAGATGTGACATGTTAAGATTCTGATGACACAGCAAACTGCAAATTACCCATTGGCAAAATGAAGTCTATTGCTGGCAAATAGTCTCTGGAATTCTGTAATAGGCAATCTGGGCATTGCAGTACTCCAGCACGGCAGATGCTGTTGTGTATAACAGTTCCATTTTCTGGTAGTCAGAATGGTAATCAGCCATAGCAAGGTATTCATGACTGCCCACTGTAAACAAACACATCCTCCCCTCACTCCAAGTGATTCTGGTGATTCATGAGCATAGCAGTTACGTGGGATATAGGCTTGAATGTTGTCATTGTCTTTGCAAATTGCATGCTTATATTTTTCTGTAACTTCACTAACTGATGATTTTGAAGAAATAACATTTAAAATTATATGAATTCACTCCTAATATATAACTTATGTTTACTTAAAAGACTAGCATTTCCATATTGTAACCAGGATGGGACATGAGGAATTTGTTCTTATACCCAAGTGGGAAAGCTTTAAAGGCTTGATAGAAATATGTTTAAAGCTATTTTAAATCAAAATAAAATAATTCTTCATCACTTAAACTGTCAGAAGCTTCCTGAAGGCAAGGAAGGTGTCTTTTAGTTTGCCAACCATGTCTCAGAAAGTAAGAATATAACATAAAATACAGAATATAGATCTGAAATAAAAAGTAATTATACAAAGAATGCTCTTCTGTCCCATGACATGACCTGACCCTTGACAACATTGCGCTTCAAAGCCAGAGAAAAGCATTTAGATGTGTATGCTAAGCCAATTACAGGTTTCTTCCATGCTTAACCCTTCCTTACAATTAATACAAATAAGAATAGCATCAGTAAAATCTAAAAGGATTGAGATTCACAAAACTATACTTTTTATGTTAACACAGCAGATTTTAAAATTTAAAGGGCCAGGTTGATTCCTGGCTCTAATGAACGGTCTTTATTAGGAAACAATGTAGAGTGCCACACTCTCAACATATACGGACAGCATGGCTGACATCTTCCTGCTACAAGCAACCAATTTAACAGAATGACTATATCTATACGGAAATACAAGTTAAAAGTATTTATTCTATTTTAAGGAATGTAAAGTAATTCATTCCCTTTAACAATACCCAAAATGCCAATTATTTCAGCAGTACAAATTTTGGTTATAATGATTTAACTGTCAATTAAAATTTGAAATATAAATTTGCAAAGGTATTTTTTTCCTGTTGTTGTTTCCAATGTATGCAAATGAAATTTAAACTGAAAATAAAACAGGTCCAGAGGAGAGAAGATATTGCATATCTCTTTAGCAAAATGTGTAGCCCTTAGGCCAAAAGTTCCAAAGATAAGCAGCACTCACTGAATTTGCCTTGTCATTTTTAATATTTATTTATTTTATTTTAATATTATTATTATAATTTTGCTTACTGGTCTGAATTTTTGTTGTGTTTGGGATAATAAAATTAGTAAATCATCAGTGACATATTAGTAGGTCCATCATAATTACTTTCAGAACACCATGTCTGTGTTCATTGCTGAATCCATATTAGATGAATAAGATTTCATTTAACTCTCTAGGTATCTTGGAAGCACTCAGGACTGAACCCTAGGGCATTAAGAAAAGAATATGAGAGAGAAAGGAGATGATCTCTCTGGCGTTTATAGGCATTGTGCATAGTTAAAGGAGTGTGGTAGATTAAAAGAAAATTGTGTTTGAGGGAAAACTTGGACATAATGAAAGGTTATACAATTTAGCATTAAGGTAGATTATAGGATAAAATGTTTAGTAAGTTGATTTAGTAAATTGATTTTACTCAGATCTATTTTTATTTATAATTTTTTCTGTTTTTAGTTGTATTTTATTAGAATCATAGAAATCTACGCTTTGATAAAATATGAGCCTTTAAAGATAAAAAAGACTAAATAAGATGAATTACAACACAGAGAAACAACAAAATATTTATTTAAACTTTATACAATTATAGGGATCTTGAAACCAATTAAAACCACTATTCTTAAGACTGGAATAATTTATTTGTAAAGAACATACGCTAGAAGTGTTGTCATATGTAAAATTGTATCTTCCACCCTCAATGAGGCTGCAGCTGGTTAACTGCTTTAGCTAAAACAACACAAAAGTGAACATCAACAAGAAAGCAGAATGGGAGTCTTTTAGTCTGCATTTTGAAAAAACCAGTAATCACTTGGGCATTCAAAGTACAATGTATCTCCCATCCCTCACAACCTCTGCCATTCAAAATATGTCTTTGGAAAACAAAGGACCTATTTCTAAATGTGCTACAATATTTTAGATATAAATTGTGGAATGAAGATATTATAATTATCATTCTTCAAATTATAGTATACCAAATTCCAGCTGAGAAAAGTTAAAGGTGCTTATTATAAAAAGTTGCCTTGAATTCCAGAGCCACAGTCTAGGCAATATACTGTGTTTTTCAATTATGAATTAAATTATATTTAAAATTATGAGGCATATAAAATTATAAAGTTAGGAAACAAAGATGTGAATTCAAAATTGTTTCTGTGCCATATTACCTGTTTAACTTTGAATCAGTAAATTTGACTTTCAAACCATGACTTTCTCGATATTATAGTAGAAATAATTATAGAACTTACAGAATTATTGGGTAAATTAAATATTTGATATTTATAAGACATTTAACAGTACTAATAAACATATATTAAAACAATGTATTATTAATATTTTCCAATATGAATTAAATCTATGCCTAGATTTGAGTAGAATATATAGCTATTTTTTATTGCTAACTTATGCTGTTTCCAGACAAATAAAACCGTTTTTTGTATTTTATCTATGCAACTAATATTTATAACTAAATAACTAAATTCAGTCTTTAGCACTTTAATCATTTTCTTCTTTTTGTGATCACTGGGGATCAAATTCAGCGATTTGCTCATCCTAAGCCCCATGGTGTTTCAATCTTATTATTCAACCATAGGTCTAAAACTATACTATTTCATTTTCTTGAAACCATTTTTAACACTGAGTCTTTTATTGGATAGATTAACCATTTCAGTGTAATAAGTGAATTTTCTGTGACCTAACAGAAGCATTCAACCGACAGAACTTAAGGAAACTTTGGCCTTTTTAACCAGTGGGGTTCTTTAGACTGACCTGACCCTGTTGACTTCTCCTTTTTGCAATTATTTTTTTTAAAAAAAAACATGCGTTATGAAGTCTGGTAATTGCTACATTATCCAATACTTCTATACCTTCAATAAAATATAATTATATATTTTGCCTTAGAAATTCCTAAAATCATCCTTCAAATTCCACTAATCATGTAACCCTGTGAAAGTTATTTCTGCATGGCTTATTTTTAGAAAATATTTTTTGGGTCCATGTGTTGACCCTACTGTTTTTTAATCTGTTTTTGTATATATTTGTTTGATAAATATTTCATGAATAACTGCTACATTTTATGCATTCTATTAAATGATGTGAAAATGTGTGAACAAGGAAAATATAGTCTTTCCCCTAGACTTAAGTCTAGTGGCAGTTATGAGCAAGAAGATAAGTAGAATATAATACATTTAGTTATATATCTAATTCATGAAGGTATGTAGCCCAGACTGTAGGTATATTATGGGGGAAGGTGATGAGTTAATGGATGTTTTTTAGAAAAAAAAAACATGAGCATTCAAGCAAAGGCTTGAAGGATGTCCTCATTGAGGAGGAAGAGGGTTCAGCACAAAAGAAATAACATTTAAAATAGCAGAAGTATGGAAGATATGAGTAGGATAGGTATGACTAATGTGAAGGGAGTAAATAGATATGGAAAAAAGAGGTGAAAATGGTGAACTGAGCTGGTATGTGAAGCACTAGGCAAACCCTTATGGCTCTTCCATCTATAGCTGCTGTAATCAACCTTCCTTGCCCCACATGTTGTGTAGTAGAACATGGTTGGCATATTTCCAGCAAGTTAGCCAATTGCTAACTCCCAAAATTTTTCAATTTTTATGAATTACTGACTGGGGATGGTTATACAGTTATATACAATGAAATTCATTATTTTTTTTTCATTTTCCTGCCTCTGTATACCTACCTACCTATAATCTAGCTATTATTTATCTACCTGTCCATCTACCTATCTTGTGTTCAATTATGTCTCAAAAATTCACAAGTACCTCAGAATGTGGCTATACATTTAAAACGGTGATTAAGCTAAAATGAGACCTTTAAGGTAGAGCATAGTCCTATTCTGATTTTGACCTTATAAGGAAGAGAAGATTAGGACACATGGGGACACATAAAGATGTGACTACATGAGGAAAGCCCATGTTAGGGCACAGTGAAAAGGTGGTCATCCTCATGCTTAGATGAGTCATCTCAGAAGAAACCACATCTGCCAACATCTGGACCTTGAACTTCCCCAGCATCAAGAACTATGATAAAAATAAATTATGTTTTAAACCATCCAGCCTGTGGTATTTTGTTATGGCAGCTCTTGTAAACTAAGGTGATATTTTTTTTGTGTGTGTATACACATATATGTATATGTTTGTGTATGTGTGTGTGCATATGTATACATGCATGCATATGTATTAACCTACATTCTGTTCCCTGCACTATTGTATAGACTAAGGATATAAAGAAAAGATAGATAATTTTTAAATTCTGGAAATTTAAAAATCCAGAGTGATCTACATAGTATTAGTAAATAAAAAATTACAAAATGACTTTGTATAATAATGTAAGTATACATATGCTATGAGGAACTGACAGGGAACTCAAGTAACATGAATATGATGAGCTTTCTTGGAAGTGGTAAGGCTTCAATGAAACCTAGATTTGGTTTTTTTTGTTTTTTTTTTTAAAGAGAGAAGGACAATGAGAGAGAGAGAGAGGGATAGTGAGAGAAAGAGACAGAGAGAATCACTTTTATTGAGCCTTTCACATAGCCTTTGTTGCTCTGACATTTAGTTGTGTAGGTGGGTGCTGGGATTTGAACCCATGTACTTGTGCATGCTGGGCAAGCGCCATAACCCCTGAGCCACCACTCCAGCCCAGAAACCTAGATTTGTTAAAATGAAAGGGTGAGTTCTTGGTAAAGGATTGCTTGGCTCTCTGGCTTATCAAAGCATAGAGAGGAAGCGTAACATATCTCATGGCTTGCAGCAGCATGACTCTGCTTGGCACAGGTGTGTGTATGCATGTGTGCCTGGAGTGGCAGGCAGGTGCCTCTTCAGTGATCTAGAAGCAAATTCTAATTACTTCCTCTCCTGTCTAGCTCCACTTTCATGGTGACACGTTTCATCATTTTCAGTAGGTGGATTGTTTTCCTCTGTGAAAGGGAGCAAATTAGCAGTTAATTAATCTTATCCATCTTACCAGTTTAACAGGTAGTGACTTCTTGGTCCCCAATTTTTAATTCTGAAACCATATTTTATAACACAGCAATACTTTTCAGACTTCAGCCTTTCTCCTAATCGTCAGTTCTTTCTGAAATTTTCCTTTGCAGCTTTTAAGTTCTTTTAATCTAGTGTAAGTTAATGATTAATGCCTCCATCAGCTGTTATGCTCTGCCCATACGCACAGTAGCACAGAAACCCTCATCAACTCTTATTCATTTACTTACCTTTCTTCCCATCCCCCACAGTGCTTGTCTTTTGTCACTTTCTCTTTGCTAGGTCTTAGCTCTCCTCACCTTATCTTGAGCTAATTGTTCTTTTTCTTTTGTTGGCAGGGGTACTACATTTATTTTTTCAGTGTTATATAAAGAAAACATTGTTCTAAAAATTTTAGTGAGTATCAAAATCATCAGCAACTTACTGTTAGAAATATAGTCTCCCTCAATTATATAAATCAAACTCTTCGAAGAGTAGTACTTGCAATGAGAAATGTGGCAGGTATTAAGTCATTTATAGGGTGTTTTTTAATAATACTTAACAGCAAATATATAGCTAAATCCTTTAATGTGAACATGGTATCACACAGCTTTATTCCTGTGTTATTGACACCATCCCTCATGATCACGGAATGGCAGGATTCTATTTGTAGACTGACAAACATCTTTTCATTAACATCTAATCTAATTACATTTATTACTATCATTGGCATGAATAACTGCTTTTTGTCCTCCACATCTAAAAAACATTCATAGGCGCCCGGCTAGCTCAGTCGGTAGAGCATGAGACTCTAAAAAACCATTCATTTCTCTTGCCTCTTGTAGTGTTATAGCAGCCGGTTCCTTTGACATATCTGGGTAGACTACAGGGTTCAGAGGATCTGTCATTTAGATGACTACGTTGAACAACCAGGGCACTGACTTCTATTATTAGGTGTTGTTTGGGTCTACTTTCCATTTTCAACTGACTACTCAATACCTTTTTCACTTTTAAAAATTATTTTAGATTTATGTCTGAGCTTTTACTTGCAGAAATTCTTTTCAGTTCTGTCCTATTGCCTTAATATCTTGAGATAGCTAGGTAACTTCTTGTCCTCTTCTCCAACATGCTTCTTTTCTATCCAGTGTCTCTCTAGGTCCTGATTACTTTCTCGTGGTATATGAACAACTAGAGGATACAATAATCCTTGTGTCAAACACACAGTTTAAAGGTTTCATGTGGCAAAGAAGGTAGTCTGTGTCCCTGCCTCAGTCTCTTCCTCTTAAATGGAGGGCTCCAATTGTATTTTCAAGCACCACTACACTGGAGCAGAGTATCTCTGGGAGCACATCAGGCTTCCTCTGGATTATCACTCCTGAATGTCAGCCTCTTATAAGGGGGGAAAATGGTGATAACTTAACTTATTCTTCCATGGACTCAAAATTTTTGTCTGACTTTATCCCAGTTGACCTAGCCTCTTCACAGTGATAGTCAGCTTTCCAACGTGAAATAGGCTATTGAAACTACTATACCCATGACCATAACACAACGGTCATTTCTGTTCTACTAGAGTCTGCATTTTTGCCCTGTGAAGAGCTCTGTTTAGTTCAGGGCAGCACCTCTTCATTTACCATTCTTCATTATCTCTCTCCTATGCTCTGAGTCCAGGCACCCTTGAAGATAGGAGTCTCTGGTAATTTCTCAGAACATTCCCATGTAAATTTTGTATATTGGTCATAGGTCTCTATCCTGTTGTCATTAATTGATTTGTACTAGGAACAAACTGATAAGACTTGCTCATCCCAGTTTCCTAGGATTTTTCATTGCTCAGGAACTTCAACTCAGATACCAGAATCATGCACTTATTCCCACTTTTCAAATTCTACTCAAACTTCAAAGTCCCAACTCAACTTTACTCTGCTGTTCTCTTTTAGATCCTAAAACCCAATAATGCTGTCTCATTCTCTTATTCTTATAAGTTACATTTACTAGCAGAGACAATTTGATAGACATCCACTTTCCTCCAGCAGGGTATTTCTTTATCTGGATTTCACTGTAAATAGCACAAGTTGTCACTTGTACTCCAGTATAACTTCATCAAGAAAGTCTTTCCATATTCTTATTTTCAGAAGACATTAAAGGTTCTGACTACTTTCTGTTGGAGACTGAGGCCAACATGATGCCTGGCCGAATGTCAGAGAAAAGAATTAGTGGTAAACAACTCTGTAAGAGGCCCAGCTGGCTTGTATCTTCCCTAGTAATTAGCAGACTGCCCGACTGCATGACTAAGCTATTTGGCTGCTCATTTGTTACAATTGGTTGAATATGTTTGTACTGTGTTCCTATTGGTTGTTGTAACAAATAAATACCGGGCATACGGAGACAGAGAGGTAGATGACTCTAGTGAGAAGAGACGCTCCCATGCACACAGCAAAAACAGGGAAACTAGTAAGGGGAGAAGAAGAAAAGCCTCCGGAGTAGAAACAGGGACTCTAAAGCAGAAGAATAAAAGCCTTGGCAGTAGAAACAGGGACTCTAGTGAGAGAAGCTGTAAAAGCCTTGCCTCTAGTGAGAGGAGATGTAAAAGCCTCTAGTGAGAGAAGATCTAAAAGGCCTTGCCTCTAGTGAGAGGAGATGTAAAAGCCTTGCCTCTAGTGAGAGGAGAAGGAAAAGCTTTGCCTCCAGAGAAAGGGAGGAAATAAAGTGTTGGAGAACCAGGATCAGTGGGTCTACTTCATTCCCAGTCAATCGCCGATTGAGAGCTCTCTGGTTCCTGTCGGCTGGGACTGGACACTTTTACCTTTCAAGGTATTCAAATTTTTGAATATATCTTACCTTATTGCCACCCTATAAAATAACTATTCAAAGGCTAGCTATGCACATCAAAGTATTTGTGGTTTTTTATAACACACATATTGTCAATACTCCTATAATTATATAATTTCTAAGATTCTCCTTTTTGTTCTTTCCTGAGATCTCCTAAAATTTGCATAGATCTATTGTGAGTAAAACTCATAAGTCCTTTCCTCCTCCATATTGCAGGCATGGTCATAGGCACAACCCTACTTCACTAGAGGGCTCAACCACAAATGTACAATTCTAAATATATACTCTTATGGCCATTTCTCTTTCACAAAGTAATCTTTGTATGTTTAAGGAATTTACTCGTATCTCATGAAGGAACCAGAGTAAGTTTACAATATTATACACATCTGAATTTTCAATGTATCACCAGACTCATATGTAAGATTTTTAATTTCTCCTGTACTAGAGAATGAACCTTAGGACACTCTACCACTCTGCTACATCCCCAGTCCTTTCTATTTATATTTTTATTACTTTTATTTTGAGATAGGATCTGCTAACCTACTCAGGCTAAACTTGAACCCAGTAGCTCCCTCCCTTGATCTTCCAAAGCATTTGCACTACAGGTATGTGCCATTGTGCCCAGCTTTATCTAAGTTTGTTAAAGTCTTTTCTAAAGCTTCTTTCATAGATAGTACATGCCAATTTGAACAGTGGATTTTCCTGTTTTGTGAATCAGCTCTTTGACAGTTCATGATTAATATAATCCTGATTTAGTCTAAACTGCATCCAGGTATTTTATAGTGCACATATGATCCTGAACAAAGTTTTAAAATAATATCCAAAGTTAACTGGGTCTGTCTGCTTCTGGAGATCCAAATAAGAGTAAGTAGATTCTTTATTTAAAGTCTTTCGACTATCCTCAAATTTCTACTAATTTTGTATGAATTCTAGCTTCAGCTAAGTTCTTTTATATTCCACTGAGATGGTTCACTGGACATTTGTAATATCACTGACCATAAATATTATCAATGATTAAACTCTTCTGAGCCACATGGTTCCAGCCACTTCTTGATTTCATAGAACAGTGGAACAAGTATCTTTCAGTAATAGGCCTACTGAAATTTTAAGTAATCCTAAATTTGACCCAGTATTAAACCCATAATACAAGCCAATTAAAACCTAAGACCCACTAATGTAAGAAAGAAAAAAATCCTGGGCCTTTTCAAAGTTTGGGTCTTAATCTACTGTATCAGTTTGCCTTCCCACTTAATATATATATCTTAATATTTTAATATCTTCAGCCCTATCACATATTTCATTTGACACCTTGCTTTTCCATGTTCATGTAAATAGTGTGATCCACTAATAACTGAGCCACCCATTCCAATTACTAAAAGACAAATTCAATTGTTCAAACATTCTTAGAGGAATGAAGGAAACATTTGGGGATTTTCACAGATATAAATTATGTTATTCCTTTTAAAACGTACATATGATTATAATTTTAATTTTTAAATTTTGTCTGGATACTAGCTTGCCTCCTTTCCTTCTACCTTCATTGAATATTCCCTTTCTTCCATTTATTCTTTCTTTTATGGTGGTGTTGGTAGGGTTCCCTCTGTCTTCTTCTTTGTTCCATTACAATCATGCATCACTTAATGATGGGGATATGCTCCAGGAAATGGGATATTGGACAATTTTATTATTGTGCAAATCTCATAAGAGTATGCTTATACAAGCCTAGATGAGGTAGGTAAATCACTTGAAATGGCCTATTGATGCAAATAAGAGATGTGATAAACACAAGATATATGAGACTACTGCCAGAACAACATGACAAACTATTTTACAATAAACCTTTCTTTTAGTAAATAGGAGTAACACTAAAATAATTTTCAAATACATAGAGTAGTAAATATATGAACCAGTAACACAGTTGTCTGTTATCATTTATTATGATAAAGTCTATATAAAAGTATAGCACATACTTATGTATAGCACATAATTTTATAGACTGGCAATGCAGTAGATTCACATCAGCATCACCACAATCATATGAGTAATGCATTATTCTGCAATGTTACAGTAGCTGCATTGTCACTACACCAGGGATATTTTTTGGTTCCTTTATAATCTTATGGGACCATCATGGTATATTTCTGTCTTTCGCCAAAATGTCCTTTATGTATTACATGATGTAATTTCCACCATATCTACCATCTCTAAATTTGTAACTGTCTTCCTCTTAATTTCCTTCTTCCTCTTTCTTTCTCCTTTCCCACATATCCTCACTCTGTCTCTATTCATTAGGTTTAGAGCAAGTTAAAAAAATCATTTCTGGCAAGTTAATTTTTATTGTCTTTTTAAAGATAAGATATTCATCATGTAAATACATACATTGACTGTTCTGTTAATAATGACACATATTTATACTAATATCTCCAAGTTCCTTACAGATTATAATTTGTCAGTTCTTTCCTTGGATATGATTAGACTATAAAGTCTCAAAGGTTTCTATAAGAGTTAGGGTTGGAGGTGGCAATAGCTCCTTGTCATGGTTGTGAATTCCAGGATAAAACTGTCACATGAAGATTTTCACTTAAGTGATCTGCTAGGTCAGAATCCTTCATCGAATTTGTCAATGTGAGTAGATCTTTACTACAGTTATCAGCTCAAATTCCAGCCCTCTCATCACCATTTAACATTTCTCTGGCATGATTTAAATGGATTTTGACAGTATTCCAATATCAGAAAGCATATTCTGCCAGTCTAAAACATGTTCAGTAGCTATAATCACAAAACATCTAAATTTATCCAATTTCATTTCTTGGATGATTTTTTATCCTCATCCTGTATGCCAAACTAACCCATTTTTCCTGCCTGGTGGCACAAACAGGCCTCAAAGTATCCAGCCTGAAAATGTTGAGATTGATTTAATACTTTCAATTATTTTCTCCATTGTTTTCATAACCCTGCCTTCTCAAAGAATTCTAGAATTTGTAAATTGGTTATGGGATAAAATTTTTTTTCAAATATTAGAAAAATGGTCAATGGAAAAATATGTTTCAGAGAAGATCAGCATTTTGCCTAAATATCATAGCTCCAGAGTGGCCAAACTGGTGCAGACACATTTCCAGGCAATATCTGTCAACATTGGTATAAAGTTTGAGTTAGAACAGATGTTATTTTAGTTGTTTTAGAACATAGATATTTACCATGTATTGAATAATATTCATGTTTACAGTTGCTAATCAACTCAAAAGTGAAGCATGTTTTTATAAGCATACTATTTATACTATAAAATCTCTTCTACTGCCATGTATTATAAGAAATAATACACATAACATACAATTATGAGACACAGAATTTTGGAAGTGTTCTAATATTGGGTTGCACATACGAACTAAAACATTATTTTTACCTGAAAACTATAAGTTAATATTATTTAACCTAAAATGCCAATAATGTAATAAATAGCCTTTGGAATTGAAATCATATCAAAATCTTTTGCCTTTTAATTCCTAAGGGTTAAAGTAGAGTATGAAGAGATAAATATGAAATTCAACTGATTAAAAAAGGGGAAATAATCCAAATAGAAATATTTTCTTTGTAAATGTTCAAAATGGAATTTCAACCAATGGAGAATAGAAAAGAGTTAAAACATAAGCATCATAAGCACTTGACAATGTTTCTTTAATAGCTTCAGGTCCAATCCTTATCTATCCATAGCTTGGCTGACTCCAGTTCCTGTTGCTGTAGCCTGTGGGAACTGGCTCCATAATCTTTACTTTCCAGGACTATAAAATATCTAATAAACTTAGCAACCAGTATGCCAAGCACATGCACTGGAGCCAGCTGGTGAAGTCTTTTTGAGTATTACAGTGAAATTTTGCTTTCATTTTGAAGTGAGGCTTTGGAACCCTTTCTTTCATATGTAATGTCACTTAGCATTTTGGAGCCACTAATCTAAAATGTCTTATTTTAACCATGGATTTTGTGTCTGGTGCCACAAACAGGCAGCATAAACCAATTAGAGCCAACTCTTCATGCTGTTAACTGTAAAACCATGGAATTTTCCATGAGACAAGACCATTTCAAGTTTATAAATTTCATGGAAATACTTCTATCTCTTTGGAAAGAAGCATTAGACAGAAGATGTGAAAGGTGTTTGGGATGCAAAATCAAAAGATGGCAGATTTATCCCGATAACTCCAATGATACTTTTTTGGTATAGGTACATAAATGTTCCAAGTTATCCATGTGGTTATAATGTTTATATTACTGGTAATTATGTGATTATTTATTGGCTAGATTTATTACAAAACATTTTTTAAGATGATTCCAATTTGATTGTCACTTGGTAAAGCTCTAATCTGAATTCACACATTGAAACACAATGAATGAACATTTTTTAAAAACTGCCCACATAAGTTAAACACAGGATGAGAAAGAAAATGAAAAACAGGCAACAAAGGTATATTTCAGATAATATAGTCTAGCTTATTCCTTCAACTTTTGGAAATAATAAAGGATTCTCTTAAAGTTCTAGTTAGCTCTTTATAATGAAGGATGGAATGTAGGTACATGATTTTCAGCCAAGTATTCTGATACTATAAAATACAGATATAAAATGTTCAAGGTAAAATTTCCTCCGACACATTGGAAGCACAAGAGGACCAAGTGTTATTCTCCATGGAAGAGATAAAGGCTGGAAAGAAGTGATTTTTGTGAATGGAAAATTAAAACATTTTCTTGATGTTTTGATTTTTTTTTTCTTTTTTCATTGAAGTTTCCTAAGAGTGAATGCAACTGGAGAAATTTCAGCTAATAAGTGACTGTGTGTTGATGACAGGCATAGTGCTAGGACATATGGTCTATCAAAATGAAAGCAATATACTTTTATGTGGTGTGCTTGATAGCTTAGAGAGAGAGGGTAGGCAAAAACATAGGACAGTTTACTGCAGCAGCACAGGCTGCATGATTACACAAGTATTTTCTTGCTCATTGATATCACATAAAATCAATATATTTGTGAGGGACCCACCAGGGTTTGAACTCAAATACTCTTTACCATTGAACTACATTCCCAATCTTTTAAAAAATGTTTTATTTTGAGACAGGGTCTCACTAAGTTTCTGAGAGTTTCCCTAAATTGTTACAGCTGGCCAGGAACTTCCATTATCCTGCCTTAGCCTCTTGAGTCACTGGGAAGGATTACAGGCAGGCACCACCATGCATGGCTTAAATATCAAGATACTTTTTTTAAACATTTTTTATTGGTACATTATAGTTTTACATAATGGGGTTTGTTGTCACATGTTCGTAGATGCACACAATATAATAATGTAATTTAACCAATATCTCTCCCAAGCACTTCCCCCTCCCCCACTTCCTCCCATCCGTTTCTTCTACTTATCTCTCTCTTTTTTTTTTTTAACTTTTCCAGTTTTTATTGATTGCATGGAAACTATTTAGTATCTTAGAGGTGCAAAATAAACTTTACTTCTTTTTATCCTCCCCTTTTCCCTTCCACTTTTCCCTCCCATCCTTGCTCCCTTCTTCCCTTCTCTTTCCTCTTTTCCTAACAGTCTTCTTTAAATGAATATACTTTTTAAGAAAGTGTTTAGAATGTAATGACTGTGGGACTTACTAACCAAACTTCTCCTCATCCATCACACAAGCGTGACTGTTAGTTGTCAAGATTACTGCCAAGCATCAATTTCCGTTACAACTTATAAACAGAAGCACACTATTGCAGAGCTAGAAACAATGCTTCCATTGAGTTTGTTAAGAGAGAGACTGATGGTAAGGCATAATCCAGGCAGGCAACTCTCAAGAAAGAATAGTCATGATGCTGTGAGATTTTTGAAAAGAAGAAAGAGATTATCTCGATTATCTTCAATTGAGCAGAAACTGTCCAGATTAAAATCACAAAAAAGGTAAAGACAAAGCACAAAAAGGTGGACATTATTATTAAATTAAATATTATTATTTAAAAGTTAATTACTTATATATGGACACATGATGACAACAGAGATTGGAAATGTGACATAGTAGCAGGGATTTGAGAACTGGTTTATAAATAATATTTAAGTATTTTAAGGTCCATTGACTGTAAAGTTTGGTAAGAATGAAAAACTAATTCAGATCAACCAGAACCCAAAATGACCTGCCAGATTGCATTTCTTTTTTTTTTTTTCAGATTGCATTTCTATGTAAAAATACCACAGTAAATAGAAAGTATCTGACAGCTTCATTAAAGATATGTGCATCCTGCTACAATAAATATTTTCTCCAAAGAACATAATATTTGGGGTTAATCCTTTCCCAAGAATCAAATTAGTTATTTTTCCTAATTTGCATCTTAAATAATATTGCAGAACTGATAGAACAAAAATGGAAACTTTGGTTTCTAGGAAATTCAGATTTCTCACATTAACTCTCTTGCTTGTTTTCTTGACCTTCATGAAATATAAAAAGCATATATATTAAGAAGTATTTAAAAATTTATTTTGCAGTTATTATTAGATTCTTGCCAATGAGAGCTTTGTTTTTCCTGTTCACCTAAAGCTTCTCAGTAAGAATTTTGGGAGGTTTTGTTTTAAAGAGAGAGTGACAGAGAGAGGCAGAGAGAGAATCAATTTTATTCAATTTTTTCATTTGGCTTTCATTGCTCAGACACTTCGTTGTGTACGTGGTGCTGGGGTTTGAACCTGCATACTCAACGCATACCAGGCAAGCACTGTAACTGCTGAGCCACCGATCCAGCCCCAAATTTTTGCAGTTTAATGTTCATTTAAATGAATGGAAATAAGTGATGAAGATGTACACTATTTGGAGATTCCAAGTAGCAACCTTTTCTCCAATTCTTTTTATATCTTGCTTTTTCACATCTTATAAAACATAGCTCACAGCCCTGAGGAATACATAAGCATTCAGCGACACAGTAGTCCTTCCTACCAGTCCATGGTCTTCAGATGAAATACACATCTGAGAATGACATTACAAACTGTACTTTTCACATCTATGTCTGTGCACCAGTTGGATTGTGACATCTCCAACCCAATCCTCACCCCTGTCATGATACGATTTGTACTTTTTTTTCATACCAACATTTCTTAAGCAACAGATTAGGCATCTGCTCAGTCTCTAACTGAAATCTCGTGATTCTGAGAAAATTCCGCATTTCCCCTGGATGTGTCAGACTTTTACGTTATGGGCAGTATGCATATTAAATTTCTTAACATTATACATAAGGTAGAGAGAAAGCTCACAGACTCTAAACACTAAGGAGAAAATGAAGCCCATGATATTTACAATAAGACCTGAGAAGTACCAGTAATAATCCCACAGGATAAATCATAGAAATTATTTAGCTTGAGACTTAAGGGTTGAATATTTTCTCTCATTTACATAAGCTAGAGTAAAACCAAGGTCAGGGTGAAAGTTAGACAAGATTATATAATGGACACACCAAATTTGAAGTATCACATAATTCTCAGGTAACTATAGCTATGGTGGGGAGAAGACAGTTAGGAAAGCAGAGAGGAATGGTGGAGAAGGTGGGAAAAGTAGGATCATTAATTCTGTATGATACACTTGACTCTCCTGAGAAGGCAAATAATACTCATGCAAGGATTTAAATCTGGAAAATGCAAAGATTAATATACATGTGTATGGACATTTATATATGTAATGGGGGAATTACATTGGAGAAAAGAGAGTAGGGGATGGGTGAAGAGACACTGGATAAGTTTCAAGCTTAAGTTTCATTAACATTACATATGCATATATGAATGTGTAGCAACCAATCCTTCAGTATGTAAAAATATGCTGAACTAACAAAAAATTATTTAGCTTGATATGATGCCTCAAAATTTTGCCATTTGTAATTTTTCCCTTTAGATTTTAAAAGTTCAGGATTTTTTTAAGGTATTATGACTTGGAGCACTTTCTAACAGAAACCTTGAAATCACAAGCTAGATAGCTATTTCCAACTATCCTACACTTTATCCCATTCATCCATTACTGTTGCTATGTACTACCAATGTCAGTTTGCTTTATTTCCTTCTTTATTAGTCAATACATTCACAAAATTGCTATGCAAGTTTGCAGAGATTTATGATTCTAGTCATATATTTGGGAAGAGAAATCTCCTCATTATGAGGGTCATCATTTGTGATAATTTTTTATGTTCATCTTTCATTTTAATATATATTCTGACATTTTTTTGAGAGAAAGGTATTCTTTTTTAGCGTATGTTGTATGGTCATGGAATTTAGAAAAAGAATTTCCAGGGGAGTTAAGATGAGAATTTTCAGGGTAATTTTCACCTTATATGCATTTGCATACATTTTACATACAAAGCAACTTAAAAATTTCAAATTAACTCTTTGACCTGCCCTCACTGTGTTCCACAGCTAAGTTAGTCATGGCATCTAGATTTTACATGCAAGTAATTAATCATAAGACTCAGGTTGTTAGATAATTTTTTAAATGTATAGGAAGGGTAGATTATGGACGAGCTCTGATAGCTAAAATTACTCGCTCTCTGTCCCTCTGTGACTAGCATCACTGAAAGTGAGTTCCACAATACTTATCCTATAAAATAGTAATTTGAGGGGGGGGGAAGAGAGGAGTGGACAATCAGAACAGATTATCAATAGATCACCAATGCTGAGAAGGACTGAGAACAATGTAAAAGAGATGCCTTCTCAAAGTCTTGAACATGATAAGATGCATTCTGGTGATCTCAAAGGGTCAAGGATATATACAATGTATCACCAAATATAACCACCCTGTGTTCCCCTTTTATTTTACAGAACTTTATACTAATAGTGGGCAGAATTTTTTTGAGAAAGCACAATTTTAGACCATTACTTAGGACAAAAATCATCTCCCGACCAGGAGGTTTCTTCATGCCTTTTTTTTTTTTTAAATGAAAAAGACATTCTTCTAATCCAACTGTGGACAAAGCTGTGAACATACTAACATGTTCCTGGGTTTGCTTTACCTTAACTTCTCATTTTTACTTGCCTCTTCAGCCCTGCATCCCAAGGCCTCTGACACCCTAGACTCTGGGCTTTTTCCTGATCATCCCTGCCTTGTCTTGCTGAAATGCAGCACTATTATTCTTCAGAACACAACTCTGTGCTAACGATTCTGACAGAGTATAAAGAAATTTGTGGAGACTCACAGAGACTTCTATTTAACCTGTGTAGTTGATGACCATCATAAGAAACGGTGGATATTGATGTCATTCTAGTTGGAATTTTAAGTTTGAGGCTATGCCAAGATGATTCTAAAACAGGATGCTTGAGGCAAGATTTACAGTTTTAGTCCAGGCAGCAAATATGCAAATTATAAATTTCTATATGTGAAAATCAGTGTATCTGTTTAAATTGTTTTTTTTTTCTGATCTGTCCTTGTTGAACAAGTATATACTGGGTGCATGTTCTGTATTATTCCTGGGGTAGGTGTTCTTGGTGAAATTATTGTGATATTCACTATGGCATCTTGAATGCATGAATTTCTAGGGACTTGGGATATACTTTGGTGGGTCATTGAGGGATAGAATTGGATAAGAGTGTGGACTTAGACATTTCAAAAAATTAAGTTGGGTAAAAAGAAAGTTAAATTAGGTTTTTCTTGTGATTTGTTTACTACAAGAATTATCTTTTACCAAATAGGCTAAATACAAGTTTAGGAAATTACTAAAAGAAAAATTACACCACAAAAAGTGTTTGTAATATATTTGATATTCTAAAGAAGCATAGAATTGCCCTAATGGAAAGAATATGAAACTCATTGAGTTTTCACATATTTGTTTTAATCCTTCACTATTGTCTGTAAGTATATTTTCCCCTCTAGGGCCGCTGTTGCAGATTGTTAAAAACTGGATGATTTAAAAGACCCGAAATTTATTCTTTTATAGTTCTGAAGAAATAAATCAAAAATCAAGGTGCTGGCAGGACAGTGCTCCCCTCTAAGGTCCCAGGGAGCACTCTGCTGTAGGTCTCCTTAGCTTCTGCTGGCATCTGGCAATCCTTACAGAACCTCAATCCCAGGTCCTCTAATGTCAACTTCCATGTTCATGTGACTTCCACATGTGTGTGTGAGTGTGTGTGTGCACATGCGTGCATCCTCCAATGTCTAAATGTCCCTCTTCTCATAAGGACACCAGTTATATTGTGTTTAAAACCCAGTTTACACTAGTATGACTTCATTGTAACTGGATTACATCTTTAGATTACCTACTTCTTAATTAGACCATATTCATAAGTTTCAGGAAGATATGGGTTTGAGGAGGGCACTATAGTGAAAAGACATACTATTCAACCCCAAATAAACATACCATATTTAAATCATAGATAAAAAAATTTTCAGTGAAATAAAGTTAAGTAGAAAGATAGAATATTTTGAGTCAATATAATGATATTTCTTATACTCATTGTATCCATAGCTTTTATTTTGATCCCAACATGAGCATATTCTTTAACAAAATCCCTTCCCAACTTTCCATATGGAATAAGAAAAATTAATACTATTTGCTATTTTTTAATTTGCAGGCTTTCTTTCTTCTTATTAATATTATATTGTCTGATGATCCTTTTATTTTTTATTGTTTTGGGAGTTACATATAATTATTAAGTAGTTGAGTTGTTGTACAATCATAAATGCTTACAAGGTAACAATATGATATACATTTGATGAAAATTGAGTTACCCCCACATCACCCACACCCAGTCTCTTGATTCCTCTATATTCTCATCCTATAACAGATATAAATCTCCATATATGTGTGTGTGTGTGTATGATTGTGAATTTTCCTGAATCAAGTGATTGCAAAAGTATTATTTGGCTTTTTGGGGAGGGGTAAAGGGTAGGTTACATTGTTGATGTCTCCCCATATCCCTTCCTATCCCTATATTCTCCTTCTCCCCTCTCTCCCTACATATCTATGCTTCTTCTCTGTTATGTATTGCTATGCCTTTGCTGGGTCTCATGTATGAGACTGACAACTTTTCACCCAAGCCTGGTTTTGATAGCCTCCACAAAAGAGGGAAAACTTTCACCCTTGAGTCTCTGGGTTCAGTTAACTTTGCTCAGCATGATTTCTTCCATTGCCATCCATTTACCTCAAAGGCTTCAATATCATTGTTTTTATACCTGAGTAGAACTCCATTGTATATATATACCACAGTTTGGGATCCATTCATCCAGTGTGGGACATCTGAGTCATTCCATAATTTAGCTATTGTAAACTGGGTTGCTACAAACGTGGATTTTGCTGTGTTGCTATAATGTGCTGATTCTAATTCCTCTGGGAAAATACCCAGAAGAGGCATAGTTGAATTGTATAGTGGATCCAACCCTAATTTTTGAGAAGTCTCCACACTGCTTTCCAGAGCACCAGGATCAGTCTGCATTTCCACCAACAGTGTGCTAGTGGACCCATCTCCACACAACCTCTCCAACATCTATTATTGTGTATATTTTCATATATGCCAATCTGAGAGAAGTGAGGTGAATCTTAATGCACTTTTGACTTGCATTTCTCTGATTACTAGTGATTTAGAACACTTTATCATGTGTTCAATGGCTTGCTCAATTTCCTCTATTGAGAAGTTTCTGTTTAGCTCTCTGGTCCATTTATTGATTGAATTGTTTGTGTTTTTGATATTAAGTTTTTTGAGTTCTTTGTAAATTTTAGATATTAGTCCTGTATCAGGAGAATCACAGGCACTGATAATCTCCCACTCTACAGGTTTTCTCTTCACAACTTTGACCAATTGCTTGACTGAGCAAAAGGTTTTTAGTTTAATGGCATACCACTCATTGATTGATAACTTTAATTCTTTTACCTTGGGAGTCTTGTTGAGAAAGTCATTGCTTATTCTCATATGCTGGACTATTGGTCCTAATTTTTTTATTGTATAGTAGCTGGATTTAATTCCTAGTTGCTTGATCCATTTTGATTTGATTTTTTCTTGTGCAATGTGAGAGATAAAGATCTAATTTCAACTTCCTGAAAATGGTTGTCCAATTTGTCCAGCATCATTTGTTAAATAGACTTTCTTTTCTCCCAGTTATATTTTGACCCCCTTTATCAAAGATCAGAGGTTTAAAGATTTGTGGTTTGTCTCAGAGTCTTCTTTTCTAATCTGTTGGTCTTCATTACTTATTTGATAACAGTAACCATGCCATTTTTGTTACTACAGCTCTATAGTATAATTTTAGATCTGGTATTATGAAGCCACCTTTTTCATCTTTCTTGCTTAGAAGTATTTTGGCTATTGTTATTTTCTTATTCAAAATGAATTTGAGAATTGCTTGTTCTATGTCTGTAAAGAATGACATTGGTATCTTGATGGGGATTGCATTGAATCTGTATAGCACTTTTGGCAGAATGGCCATTTTAATTATATTAATTGTGCCTAACCAAAAGCATGGAATGTCTTTTCATCTCAGGTCTTCAATTTCTTTCTTCAATGTTTGGTCATTGTCATTATAGAGGTCTTTTACTCTCTTGTTAGATTAATTCTCAAATATTTAATTCTTTTTGAGGATATTGTGAATGGGACCAGTCTCCTGATTTTTTCTTCTATCCTAATAGTGTTAGTGCATAGGAAAGCTATTGATTTGTGGACATTGATCTTGTAGCCTACCAGTTTGCTAAATCTGTGTATAAGCTCAAGCAGATTTATGGTGGAGTTTTTTTGGATCTTCCAGATTTAGGATCATATCATCAGTAAAGAGGGATAGTTTGACTTTCTCTCTTTCTATTCTTATCATTTTGATTTCCTTCTCTTGCCTTATTGCTCCTGCTAGGGTCTTAAGAACAATATTGAATACAATTGGTGAGAGTGATCAGTCTTGTCTTGTTCCTGTGTTTAGTGGAAATGTTTTAAGCTTTTCTCAATTTAGTATTATACTAGCTGAAGTTTTGTCATATATGGCTTTTACATAGTTAAGATAAGATCCTTTGCTTCCTGTCTTCTCTAGAGTTTTCAGCATATATGAGTACTGGATTTTATGAAAGGCCTTTTCTGCATCTATTGATATAATCATATGGTTTTTGTCCTTAATTTTGTTTAAATGATGAATCATATTTATTGATTTGTGTATGTTGAAGTAGCCTTTCATATCTGTAATGAAGTCCAATTGATTGTGATAAATTATGTTCTTGATGTGTTTTTGACCACAGTCTGTAGAACCCTATTAAGGATTTTTGAATCAATGTTCATCAGGGATAGTGGTCTGTAATTTTCTTTTCTTGATGCATCTTTGTTGGGTTTTGGTATCAGAGTTAAACTTGACTCATATAAAGTGTTTAGAAATGTTCCTTCCTTTTACGTTCTTGGAATAGCTTAATAAGGAGACGTGTTAGCTCCTCCTCATAGGTGTGGTAAAATCAGTGGAGAATCCATCAGGTTCTGGGCTTTTCTTCTTTGGAAGGCTTTTAATTATTGCATGGGTCTCAGTGCCTGTTATTGGGCTGTTTAGGATTTCAATATCACTCTGTGTCAATTTGGGATGTTGTATGTGTCTTGAAATTAGCCCAAGTTTTTAAGATTATCTAATTTAGAGGAGTATAGTTTTTCCAAATATATTCTGATAATTTGTTGAATTTCCATGTGGTCAGTGGTGATCACTCCCTTTTCATTGATGATTTTGTTGATTTGCTTCAATTCTTTCCTTTTTTTAGTGAGTTTGGCTAACAAATTTTTAATTTTGTTTATTTTTTGATGAAGAACCAGCTGTTTGTTTCATCTATTCTTTTTCTTGTTTTGCTGTTCGCAATTTCATTGATTTCACCTCTGTTCTTAATTATTTCCTGCTGTGTTTAGGATTAGATTGTTCTTCCTTTTGTAAGAATTTGAGGTGGAGCATAAGTCTACTTATTTGTGATCTCTCCTGTTTTTTTATGTAGGCACTCAGTCCTACATATTTTCCTCTTAGGAATGTTTTCATGGTGTCCCAAAGGTTTCAATACATTGTTTCTTCATTCTCATTTGCTTCAAAGGATTTCTTGATTTCTGTTCTCCATCTTCCTGGATCCATTCTTCATTTAATACGGTATTATTCAACCTCCATGTACATGTGTGTTTTCTGTTATAATTTTTGGTGCTAATTGCTAGGATCATTGTGTCATGATCTGATAGGATTCGAAGAATAATATCTACTTTTTTATATTTTCTGAGTGTTCCTTTATGAACTAAAATCTGATTTATTTTGAATAAATATCCATTCATATCCGAGAAGAAGATATACTCAGTCAATTTGTGGTGGAATATTCTATAGATGTCTGTTAAGTCCAATTGATTTATGGAGTTGTTTAAGCTGGAGATCTCTTTATTGTTATTTTGCTTTTGATTGTCTGTCTATTGGTGATAAAGGAGTATTAAAATTTCCCAGTATTATTGTGTTGAGGTACACAAGTGGTTTTATATCATGGAGTAATATATCCACATATATGGGACCACTGGTGTTTGGATAGTATATATTTACTATGGTTATGTCTTCCTTTTGTGTTGTTCCTTTTAGTAGGGTGTAGTGGTCTTCTTTATCTCTTCTGATTACTCTATGTTTGAAATCTACTTTCTCAGATATAAGGATTGAGACACCAGCTTGCTTTCTTGGGCTGTACACTTGGTATAATTTTTTCCATCCTTTCACTCTGAATCTGTGGATGTCATTGACTGTAAGGTATGTCTCCTGTATGCAGCATATTGTTAGATTCTTTTAATTCAGTCTGCCAATCTGTGTCTTTTGATTGTTGCATTGAGACAATTCAAATTCAGTGTTAGGATAGTTATTTGGTTGTAATTCAAAGTATTCATGTTTTAGTTGGTAAGTTCTGTGTTGTCTTGGTTGTCTATCGATAGTGTGCACTTTTATTGAATTTCCTCTTTTTTGTTGGTTTATTATTTTTCTATGTGGATTTTATCTTTGTGGATTTTATGTAATGTTGGTTTTCTGTTCATGAATGCTGCCAGTTTGATCTTATTGTGAAATGTTCTTTTTTTCCCCCATTGAATTTTTTTTTCAGGTGGTAATGTTTTTTATTTTTTTATTCTTTTTATTTTTTTATTAGTTGAATATGGACTTACAACTGAGGGGGAATCATTATCAAACAATCAAGAACAAATGCATATTTACATAGTTAGCCAAGGCTGATGCCATGTCATGGTTGCCCCTCTTGGATTCCCCATGATTCTGTTTCCCCCAAAAGAACCCCTATGTTAAATGGATTTCTCGTGGAGGTCAGAGATCTCCTTCTGTGGTGATTGCCCCATACTCCCTCCCTCCAGTCTCCCAGATAATTCTTCCTAATCCTTACACCCACCTTTCCCCTCCTCCCTATGACTCCAGGTATCCTAGGCAAGATTCCCCCTGTTAGTGTAAAAATTCATGAATGTTGAGATTATTATTAACTTAGTCATCTAACATACTGTTTCCAGTTGTATTCTAGCTTCCACAAATAAGAGAAAATATTTGGCCCTTGAGTTTCTGAGATTGGGATACTTCACAGCACAATTTTTTCGCATCTTCATCCATTTGGCTGCAAAAGCCATAATATCATTTTCTCTAATGGCCGAGTAGTATTCCATAGGAATTTTGTACCAAAGTTTTTGAATCCACTCGTCGAGAGAGGGGCATCTGTGTTGGCTCCATAGTCTAGCTATAGTAAATTGAGCTGCTATAAACATTGATGAAGCTGTATCGCTATAATATGCTGATCCTAAGTCCTTTGGGAAGATACCCAGAAGTAGGATAGCTGGGTTATAAGGTGGTTACAGTCCTAATTTTTTGAGGCATCTCCACACTGCTTTCCAGAGCGGCTGAACCAATTTGCAGTCCCACCAGCAATGTGACAGTGTTCCTCCTTTCCCATAGTCTCTCCAGCATCTGTTATTGTTTGTATTCTTCATTTTTGCCACTCTAACAGGAATGAGGTGGAATCTCATTGAAATTTTGATTTGCATTTCTCTTATTGTTAATGATGTAGAGTAGAGCATTTTCTCATATATAATGGGCTTTCTGGGCTTCCTCTTGTAAGAAGTTTCATTTTGGATCCATACCCCATTTATTGATTGGATTATTTGTGATTTTGGTGTTTAGTTTTTTTAATTCTTTTTATATTCTGGATATTAGCCCTCTGTCAGAGTTATAGCAGGCAAAGATTTTCTCCAATTCTTGTTGGATCTCTCTTTACACTCTTGACTAATTCTTTAGCTATGCAAAAGCTTTTTAGTTTGATTGCATCCCATTAATTTATTCTTGACTTTACTGCTTGTGCCATGGGAGTTTTTTGTTAAGGAAAGTGTCACCAACCCCTATGCCCTGTAGTAATAATCCTACTTCTTTTTCTAGTACATTTAAATTTGCTGGCTTAATATCCCGGTCTTTGAACCATTTTGATTTAATTTTGTGTAGGGAGAAAGGTAAGGATCCAGCGTCAGTTGTCTACACATGGCTGTCCAATTTGTCTAACACCATTTGTTGAACAGGCTCTTTCTTCCACACTGTTTTTGTCCCCTTTATCAAATATCAAATAGTTAAAGATATGGGGTTTTTTCTCAGAATCTTCTATTCTATTCCATTGGTCTTCAGTTGTATTTTGATACCAACACCATGCTGTTTTTATTACTATGGTCCTGTAGTATAATTTCAGGTCAGGAATTGAGATAACCCCTGTGTCTTCCTTCCTGCAGAGTAATGTTTTGACTAATCTGGGTCTTCTGTTATTCCATATGAAATTGAGAATTGCTTTTTCTATATCCATGAAGAATTCCTTTGGTATCTTGATGGGGATTACATTAAATCTGTATAAGGCTTTGGGTAGAAAGACCATTTTGATTATATTAATTCTGCATATTCATGAGCATGGAATGTTTTTCCATCTACTCAGGTCTTCTGCAATTTATTTTTTTAGTGTTTGATAGTTTTTGTTGTAGAAGTCCTTAATATCCTTAGTAAGGTTATTGCCCAATTATTCCTTTTTTTTTTTTTTTTTGGAGGAGATGGTGAATGGGAGAGATTCCCTGATTTTTTATTCTGTGGAAGAAAAGAAAACTACAGAACAATTTCCCTGATGAACATTGATGCTAAAATCTTTGATAAAATTCTACCTAATTGGATCCAAAAGTACATTAAAAAGATAATACATCACGATTAAGTGGGCTTCATTCCAGGAAAACAAAGCTGGTTCAACATATGCAAATCAATAAATGTAATTCACCACTTAAACAGAATTAAAAATAAAAATCATATAATCAATTAATATAGGAAAAGAGGAAGTCAAGTTGTCTCTATTTGCTGATGACATGATTCCATACCTAGAAGACCTATTGAGCTTGACCAGAAAACTTCTAGAGCTTATAGGCAATTTCAGCAAAGTGGCTGGCTATAAGATCAACACCAATAAATCACTAGTTTCCCCATTGAATATGAAGCTGAGTTTTGCTGGATTTAGTGTTCTCGGCTGCATTATGTCATTCAGACACTGAAAGATCTCCTTCCAGGATTTTCTTGCTTCTAGAATCTGAGCTGAAAAGTCACAGATGAACCTTATTGGTTTGCCTTTGAATGTGCTTTGGTGTTTTCTCTTGAAATTTTAAAAGTCTTTCCTTGATTTTCCTGTTATATATTTTGAATATGATGTGTCTTGGTGAGCTTCTCATTTGATTACTTTTTTTGGTGTCCTGTATGTTTCCTGGTTGAGCATTTCTGATTCTATTCTAATATGGGAAAAATTTTCTTTAAGTGTTTCATTGAGAATGTTCCTTTGCTTTTTTATTTCTTCCTGTATCCCAATTTCTCTTATATCATTTCTTCTGATTTCATCCTAGACATTTTGAAAATTCTGCTCTGTTCTGTGAGTTTTTATTTTTCTTTTCTTATACTTACACTCAAGGTTACTCAGCCTACACACATCATCAGAAGTTCTTTCTTCCTCTGCTAAGTTCTGTTTTCTATAGATGTTAGTCTCTTGATAAATTATTCCATTGTTCCTGTGATGTGATTGAGGATTTTAGCTCTGTTATTTCCTTTTATAGTAAGTCTATTTATTTGTTAATAGGTTTTCATCTTTTGAGTTTTCTCACTTAGTCCCTTCATTAAACCTTCTTTTGATTCATTGTTCCTTTTAATATTCAGATAATTGTCAATTTTTTAAAAATTTTCATCCCACTCCCTGTCTATGTGTTCCTGGTTGGGGAGTTATTATTTGAGTTGAACCTTTTCTAGCTTGATTCCTCATCTTTGAAAAGTTTCTCTTGGATCTTTTAATTGTGGTCCTGTGTGGAAGCAAGGTTGGTCACTGGATGCTTCTTCCTTGCACGTCAAAGGATTTGGTCAAACCATTCCTCTCTGATAACTGCCTTCTACCAGAAAGCTGCTTTTGCCTGAAACCTCATTTTGTTGAACCTTTTGAATCTAAGTTCCAGATCTCAGATTTGGAATCTGCCAGGGTTGCTGGGCAGCCTACTGGATTGTTGAAACTATGCTGTAGAGGTGCATCCCTGGGTCCTGGGGTCCTAGAGATGCAAGCTGGGAAGGAATGGACCAGTTATTTGCCAGGGTGGGATCTGGGATCCTTGGTGGTGGGAACTAATATATCTGGACCTGGCAGGTATGCCCAACTGGGCTGGGCAATGTCTTGACATGGGGTTCCAGGGTGTCCTGCACACTACACCTGCTGGATCCAGGGCTAGAGTACTCAGCAGCTGTCCCGGTCCAGCTGGGTTCTGACCTGAGGGACGGGCTGAGAATAAGAAAGAACACAGGCAGGGGATCCAGACGGAGTTGTCTCATTTTATTTAGACTCTACATTTCCTTTTATAATCCTAAGGGAGTTACCAGGAGTTATGCAGATTTTGAGTACAGACAAAAAAACTAGGGTACAGACAAAAACTAGGGAGTAACCTGCCCTGCCGTTAAGACATTTTAACCCACCCTAATCTTTAACAAAGCACGACCTAGCAGCCCTTCCAGAAGGAGCTTATGCAAATAGTCATAAGATCACTCTAGGGCCACTGATGAAATGGAGGTGAAGGTCAGACCCCAAAAATTGTTACAAGGTCACTCTAGGGCAGTTGATGAAATAGAATGAAGGTCAGACTCCAACAAGCGGCAAGGCAACATGGCAGGGTCTGGGTGTGTGGTCCTCAGAGGTGTCCTGCATGCCTGCAGTCCAGTGCCAGAGTCTTGGGCATGCTTTGCAGCTGGGTGAGGTCCAAGTGTGGGTGCTAAAGTCCTCTGAATGCAGAGCAGCAGGGCAAGGACCTGTTGTGGGTTCCTCAGAGGTGTTCTGCATGCCTGTCAGGGTGTGGGTGGAGTCCTGGGCATGCATGCTTAGTGGCAGGGCAGGATCTGGGTGGAGGGTCTTGGGGTGACTTACAACAGCTGGGGCCGGGGAAAAGTCCTGGATTCCTGGATAGTTCAGCAGCAGGAAGGAGTCCAGGCACAAGACATTGGGGTGTCCCATGCACTTGCTAAGGCAGAGGCGAAGTCTTTGGCATGCTCAGTGGCATTGCTGGATCCAGGTGCAACACCCTCATTGTGTCCCATGCACCTGCCAGGGCAAGGGTGGAGTCCTCAAGTCCTCTGAGAAAATAAATCTAAATTATTATAATGATTGCATTAGCATAATCTAAAAGAAGTGGCAGTACTTAAATAATCACTCCAGGCTTTTGCATTTAATTTTATAACTACAGATGCAGTAAATATTTGAATTTATATTTATATAGTTAGCTAGTGTCAGCACTAATCAATAATTATTATTCTACAGATCATCTGGTCTTTTGAGTCCTTAATTTTTATTGATCAATTGTAGAATAGGTTGTATTCTCTAGTATTTTACAGACAAAAACAGCCTGCACATATGAGTGAAAACATTAGACCCTTGACTCTCTGGGTTTGGCTAAGTTTACTCAGCATGATTTCTTCCATTGTCATCTATTTACCTTCAAATGCCCCAATATCCTTATTTGTAATTGCTGAGTAGAATTTTATTATACATATATACCACTGTTTTTTGGATCTATTCATCTAGTGAGGGGCTTCTTGGTTGGTTCCATTATTTAGATATTGTATATTGAGCTGCTATGAATACAGATTTTGCTGTGTCAATGTAATATGCTGATTCTAAGTCCCCGGGAAAAATACCCAGTGGAGGAAGAGATGGATCATATGGAGGGTTCTTCCCTAGTTTTTTGAGGATTCTACACACTGCTTTCCAGAGCGGCTGTACAAGTTTGCAATTCTAACAACAGTGTGCTAAAATTCCTATCTCCCCACAATGCTTCCAGCATCTGTTATTGTTTATTTTCTTCATCTTTGCCAATCTGACTGGAATGAGGTGAAGTCTTAATGTGGTTTTCATTTGCATTTCTCTGATTACTAGTGATTTAGAGCACTTTCTCATGTATTCATGGTATAGCTCAATTTCTTTTGTTGAGAAGGTTCTATTTAGCTCTTTGACCCATTTATTGATTGGGTTGTTAGTGTTTTTGAGGTTGAGATTTTTGTGGATTTAGTAAATTCTGGATATTAGACTTCTGTCAGAAAAAACACAGGCCATGATTCTCTCCCATTCTGTAGGAAGTCTCTTGACAATTTTGATCATTTCCTTGGCAGTGCAGGAGGTTTTTTCATTTAATGATATCCCACCCCTTGATTTTTTACTTTATTTCTTTCATTTTAGAAATCTTGTTGAGAAGGACTTCGCCTACTCCCAAATGCTGGAGGGTTGGTCCTAATTTATCTTCCAGCAGTTGCAAGGTAGCTGGTTTAATTCTTAGTTCCTTGATCATTTTGATCTGATTTTCATGCAAGGTGAGAGATAAGGATCTAATTTCAAATTTCTGCATGTGGCTGTCCAGTTTGTCCATCACCATTTGTTGAATAGGGTGTCTCTCCTCAATGTTATATTTTGTCTCCTTTTGTCAAAGATCAGATGCTTAAAGATTTGTGGGTTTGTTTCAGAATCTATTCTATTCCATTGGTCTTCTTTCCTATCTTGATACCAGTACCATGCTGTCTTTGCTACTATGGCTTTATAGTATAGTTTTAGATCTGGTATAGCAAAAGCACCTATTTTGTCTTTCTTGCTTAGTAATGTTTTGGCTATTCTGGGTTTCTTATTATTCCAAATGAGTTTGAGAAATGCTTTTTGTATATCTGTAAAGAATGACATTGGTACCTTGATGGGGATTGCATTGAATCTATAAAGAACTTTTGGCACAATGGCCATTTTTATTATATTAATTCTGCCTAATCAAGAGCATGGAACATCTTTCCATCTTCTCAGGTCATCTTGGATTTCATTCTTCAGTGTCCAATAATTTTCATTGTAGAGGTCTTTGACTTCCCTTGTTAGGTTAATTCCCAAGTATTTTATTCTGTTTGGGGATATTTTGAATAGAACTGATTTCCTGATTTTTTCTTTGGCCCTATTATTATTAGTGCATAGGAAAGCTATTGATTTATGGGTATTGATCTTATAGTCTGCCACTTTTTCTAAATATATTGATAAGTTCAAGAACTTTACTGGTGGAGATTTTTTGATCTTCCAGATACAGGATCACATCATCAGCAAAAAGGGAGAGTTTAACTTCCTCTCTTCCTATTATTATTCTTTTGATTTCCTTCTCTTGCCTTATTGCTCCAGGTAGGGTTGCAAGAGCAATATTGGATAAAAGTGGTGAGAGCGGACAGCCTTGTCTTGTTCCTGGGTTTAGCAGAAATGTTTTCAGCTTTTCTCCATTATTATACTAAGTGAGGGTTTGGCATATATAGCCTTTACATAGTTTAAAAAGGTTGTTTTGATCCCTATGTTCTCTAGAGTTTTGAGCATAGAAGGGTGCTGAATTTTGTCAAAGACCTTTTCTGCATCAGTTGAGATGGTCATGTTTTTTGTCCTTAATTGTGTTTATGTGGTGAATCATATTAATTGTTTTGCATATGTTGAATGAGCCCTGCATACTTGGGATGAAACCTGCTTGATCAGGATGAATTATCTTCTTGCTAAGTTTTTGAATACAATTTTCTAGAACTTTATTAAGAATTTTTCCATCCAGGTTCATCAGGGATATTGGTCTGTAGTTTTCTTTTTTGATGTATCCTTGTTGGGTTTTGGTATCAGAGTTATGTTTGCTTCATAAAAAGTGTTTGGGAAAGTTCCCTACATTTCAATTTCCTGGAATAACTTAATAAGGAGAGGTTTTAATTCTTCTTCAAAAGTGTGATAAAAATCAGCGGGGAAATCATGAGATCCTGGTCTTTTCTTCTTTGGTAGACGTTTAATTGCTCTATGTATTTCAGTGCCTGTTATTGGGTTGTTTAGGAATTCATTATCGGCCTGTGTCAGTTTAGGGATGCTGTATTTGTCTAGAAATGTCTCCATGTCTTCCATATTATCTAATTTGTAGGAGTATAGTTTTTTGGAATATGATCTTATAATTTTCTGGATTTCCATGGGTTCAGTGGTGATTGCCCCATTTTCATTGGAGATTTTATTGATTTGCTTCATCTCTCTCTTTCTTTTAGTGAGATTGGCTAGGTGTCTATCTATCTTATTTATTTTTTCAGAGTACCAGCTCTTATTTTTTTCTTTGTTCTTGATTTCATTGATTTCAGCTCTGATCTTGATTATTTCCTATCTTTGGCTGACTTTGGGGTTAGACTGTTCTTTCTTTTGAAGGGCTTTGAGGTGGAACATAAGCTTATTTATTTGTGATCTCTCTTCATTTTTAATGTGGGCACTCAGTGCTATAAATTTTCCTCTTAGGAATGCTCTCATGCTGTCCCAGCGGTTTTGATATATTATGTCTTCATTCTCATTCTCTTCCAAGAATTTTTTTATTTCTGCTTTCATGTCATCTTGGATCCATTCTTCATTTAATAGGGTTTTATTCAATCTCTGTGAATACATGTGTTTTCTGTTATGATTTTTACTGTTGATTGGTAGGGTCATGGCATTATGGTCTGATAGGATACATGGAATAAAATCAACTTTTTTATGTTTGCTGAGATTATCTTTTGAACCAGAATATGATCTATTTTGGAGAAGGTTTCATGTGCTGCTGAGAAGAAGGTATACTCCGCTGATTTGGGGTGGAATATTCTATATATGTCTGTTAAGTCCATTTGATTTATGGAGTTGTTTAGGCTGGTGATTTCTTTATTGATTTTTTGTTTTGATGATCTGTCTATTGGTGGCAGAGGAGTATCAAAGTCCCCCAGTATTATTGTGTTGCAGCTCACCTATGGTTTTAATGTCATGAAGTAATTTATTCACATAGTTGGGAGAGTATATGTCTACTATGGTTATTTCTTCCTGTTGTAGGGTTCCCTTTACTACTAAGTAGTTTCCTTATCACTTCTGATTAATTTATATTTGAAACGTACTTTCTCAAATATAAGTATTGCAACTCTGGCTTGCTTTCTTGGGCCTTACGCATGGTAGATTTTTTTCCCATCCTTTAACCCTTAATATGTGGATGCTATTGACTATTAGGGAAATTTATTGTAAGCAGCATATTGTTGGATTTTGTTTTTTGATCCAGTCTACTAGTCTGTTTTTTGAGTGGTGCATTTAAACCATCCACATTCAGTGTTAAAATAGAAGTATGCATTTGGTTCATAGTCATTGCGTATTATTAGTAAGTTCTGTTCTGTCTTGTTTGAGTATTAATAGGATGTACTTTTACCAAATTTCCTGTGTTTGAGAGTTTTGGGTATTGATTACTTGTTTTTATGTCTGGATCTGGAGTGTAACCTTAAGAAGATTTTTGTAAGGCTGGTTTTCTGTTCACGAATCCTGCCAGTTTGATCTTATCATGAAAAGTTCTTATTTCCCCATCAAATTTGAAGCTGAGTTTTGTCAGGTATAGTATTCCTGGCTGCATATTGTGGTCGTTCAGGCTTTGAAAGATTTCTTTCCATGACCTTCTAGCCTCCAGGGTTTGGGTTGAAAAGTCATAGATAAGTCTTATTGATTTGCTTCTGAATGTGATTTGGAGTTTCTCCCTTGCTGCTTTAAATATCCTTTCCCTGATATCCCTGTTATACATTTTGAATATGATGTGTCTTGGTGAGTTTCTCATTTGAATAGGATATTGGGTGTCCTGTAAGTTTCCTACATGAGCGTATCTAATTCTATTTTTATATGAGGAAAGTTTGTTTTCACAATATCTTTGAGGGCGTTCCTCATTCATTCATTCATGTTTTAATTTCTTCTTGTATTCCAATTACTCTTATATTGTTTCTGCTCATTTTATCCCAGCTATTTTTAAAATTCTGATCATGTTCTTTTAGTTATTTTTTCTTTTTTGTCATTTGTGCACTCAAGCTTCCTTGGCCTGTTGTTGACAGAAGTTCTTTCTTCAATAGCAGAGATTCTATTTTATACAGAAATTAGTCTATTAAATTCTTCCATGGTCCCTCTCATGTTTTTGACTACAGAATTTATCTCTGTTACTTCCTTTTTGAATATGTCAATTTTTTTAATAATAGAGTTTCTCAACTCTTGAGTTTTCTCATTTATTCCCTTCCTTAGTTTTTCTTTTAGTTCATTGTTGCTTTTTGTTATCAAATCATTGATAATTTGTTCTGGATTTTCCTCCCAGTCCCTGGCCATTGACTTCTTGCTAAGGGAATTGTGGGTTTGAGGTAAACCTTTTCTAGTTTGATTCCTCATCGTTGGAGAGCTTCTTTTTGGATTTTTGAATTGGGGATCCCTGTGTAGAAGCAAGACAAATCTCTGGGTTTTTCTTCCACCAAGGGTTGTGTCAGATACCACCTCTCTGATGACCTCTTCCTTCCAGAGGCTTTTTTCTGCCTGGAGCTTTGTTTTGTTGCAGCCTTTGTGTTAAGGTTCCAGAACTCGGACTTGGTACCTGGTGGGGTTCCTAGGCAATCCAATGGGTTTTTGAAGCTAAGCAGGACAGGTATGTCACTAAGTGCTAGGGTCCCAGATGTGTGGGGTGGGCCAGAATGGACTAAACTATGTGCTGCGCTGGGATCTGGGATCCTTGGTGGTGGGATGGGCCCAATGTATCTGGACCCAACAGGTGTGGGTGACAGCTGGGTGGTATCTTGATGTGGGGCCCTTGGAATTTTCCGGATCACCTGCTTTGGTGGGACCAGAGTCCTGGGCATGCACAGGTGTGTGTGGGAGGATTGTCTTGTCAGACTTCTCTCTCCATAAAATGAAGTCAGTTCTTGGCCTGAGATCTCTATCTGTTTGTTTTTCTTTGGGTCTTTGCTGTTGGATTAGGAGTTTTATCCTCTCTCATACTTGGATTGGGGTATTGTTAGGAAAATTGAGTTCAGAAGTCAAACTAACAGCTTGTGAACTGTTAGTGTCCCTTAAGATTTCCAGTTCCTAATGAGCTAGTAGGAGATCATCAGCATGAACAACCAATGCATACAATAAATAGTATTAATTTGGTAATTTCGTACAGATTATATTGCACTGTTAAATTCCACCTGTGGAACAAATGGTAGTGTTAGTCAATACTTTCAGTGACACTGGTATTTAACTATCATCCGTATCAGGCTTTAAAGCATACAATAGTTATTGAGTTTGGCATTCATGGAAGTAATGGTTACACAGCCTTAAAGATGGGGGGTCAAAAGGTATAAACTAATTGGAAGCCCGAGAGAGAAGGGAATGTAAGTGTAATTTAGAGAGAAGATTTTATTGTCTAATCATGGACAGAGAGAAAGTGGAGGAGGAGGAGGTAAAGGATTTTCTGGAGAAAGAAAAAAAAGATAAAGGGGAAAAAAGAAAAGAAGAAAAAACAAACCTTGTAGGAAGAAAAGACAGATGTAGCAAAATAGAAGAAGGGTGAAAGAGATATTAATAAGATTTGGGTGATCGCATAATGGTAGAAGCAAGTGCAGGAATGTTCTGCAGGTAGGGCACAATATACTTCAAATACTAAGTGAACTGACCAGAATCCCTCCTCTCAGCAGGAAGGACAAGGATAGACAGAAAAGAAAAGAGGGAAAAAGAGAGAAGATGATGAGAAAACAAAAAAACAAGAGAACAGGGGAAACAAAAATAGTTAGTATTTGTATATGTCCATGAACCAATCAATTTTTCCAGTTGGCACTCAGATACTTGTCAAAAACAGGAAAGAAGAAGAAAAAAAAGTAAAAATAAATAAAAATAAAATAAAAAATTCTTAATGAAAACTTGGAACTGTGGTCATTAAGGTTGTCTCTGTGCACTTTGGGAGCAGATGTTCACTATCTGCCTGAGTTTTCATACCTAATCACATAATTACAGTCTGAGAGACCCTGCTATCAAAACTTATCAACAATGACAAGATTTCCTGTATCCCCACAACCTCTGCATCATCTGTTGTTTGTATTCTTAATCTTTGCCATTCCGACTGGAGTGATATGAAATCTCAATGCAGTTTTGATTTGCATTTCACTTATTGCTAGAGATGTTGAACACTTTTTCATGTATTTATTGACCTTTTGTATTTCTTCTATTTGAAAGTTTCTGTTTAGTTTTTTGCCCATTTATTGATTGGGTTGTTGTGGGGTGGTTGGTATTAAGATTTTTGAGTTCTTTGTATATACTGGATGTTAGTTTCCTGTCACAGTAGTAACTGGCCATGATTTTCTCCCATTCTGTAGGCTCTGTCTTCACAGTTTCATATGATTCCATAGCTATGCAGAAGTTATTTTCTTTTATTTGATGGCATACCACTTTTATTGAATGTTGGTTTTAATTCTCATGCTTTGGGGGTCTTGTTAAGGAAATCAGTGCCAGCTCCTATATGTTTACTTCTAACAGTTGTAATGTTTCTGGTCTAATTCCTAAGTCTTTGATCCAGTTTGTTTGTTTGTTTGTTTGTGAACAGTGAAAAAGAAAAATCTAATTTCATTTTTCTGCATATAGCTGTACATTTTTTCCCAGCACTATTTGTTGAAAAGGCTGTCTTTTGCTACCTTTGTCAAATATCAGATAGTTGCAGACTTTTGGATTTTTCTCTTTGTCTTCTATTCTGTTCCATTGGTCTTCATGCCTATTTTAATAAGAATACCATGCTGTTTTTGTACTACAGCTCTGTAATATTAGTTCAGATCAGATATTGTGATGCCTCCTGCTTCACTTTTTTTGTTTAGTATTGCTTTGACTATTATGGAGCTCATATTTTTCCAAATGAATCTAAGAATTGTTTTATCTATTTCTGTGAAGAATAGCATTGGTTATCTTGATAAGAATTGCATTGAAGCCATATAGTACTTTTGTCAGAATGGCCATTTTCAATATATTAATTCTGCCTATCAAAAAACATGGGATGCCATTCCATCTTCTCAGGTCTCTTCAGTTTCTTTCTTCATTGTACAGGTCTGTTACTTCCTGGTTAGATTAGTTCTCAAGTACATTTTGTTTGTTTGAAGTTATTGTAAATTGTGAATGGGATGGTTTTCATGATTTCTTCTTCAGCCAAATCACTGTTGGATGATAGGAAAGCTATTGATTTATGGATGTTGATCCTGCTACTTTGCTAAATTATGAGCTGTAGAAGTCTTCTCTTTCTGATAGTTTTTTTTTTTTCTTCTTCTTATGGTCTTCTAGATATAAGATCATATTGTCAGCAAACTGATAGTTTAACTTCTTCTTAACTTCTTCTTTTCCTATTCATATCCCTTTGATTTTCTTTTCTTGCCTGAATGCTCTTGCTAATGTGTTAAGGACTATATTAAATAGAAGTGGTGAGAGAGGAGAGTTTCGTCTGTTCCTGAAATTAGTGGAAATACTTTCAGTTTTTCTTCTTTTAGTATGATGTTGGCTAGGGGTTTATCATAAATAGATTTTAAAATGTTAAGGTAAGTTCCTTTGATCCTTTGCTTCGCCAGTGTTTTTAATATGAATGGGTGTTGGATTTTATCAAAGGCCTTTTCTGCAGTGATGATGATTTTTTATCCTTTCTTCTGTTTAAGTGATGAATCACATTTATTGATTCATGTATGTTGAACAAACCTTGCATCCCTGGAATGAAATACACTTGGTAATGATATGTTATCTTTTTGGTATGTTTTTGAATGTGGTTTGCCTGTATTTTGTTGATGATTTTTGCATCTGTGTTCATCAGGGATATTGGTCTGTAGTTTTCTTTACTTGATGTGTCTTTGTTGGTTTTTGGTATCAGGTTTATTATTGCCTCATAAAAAATGTTTGAGAGTTTTCTGACCTTTCAATTTCATGCAATAACTTAATAAAGACAAGTGTTAGTTCTTCTGTAAGGGTCTTGTAGAATTTAGCTAAAAATCTGCCAGGTCCTCGGCTTTTCTTTTTCGGAAGCCTTTTAATTGTTATTTCAATTTCATACTTGATATTGGTCTCTTTAGGATTTCTGTATCTCCCTAACTCAATTGGAGTAGGTCATATGTGTCTAGAATTTTGTTCATGTCTTCTAGATTTTCCAGTTTATTGGAGTATAAGTTCTCAAACAGGTTTTGAAAATCCTCTGGATTTTAGAAGGGTCTGTGGTAATCTCTCCTTTCTCATCTGTGATTTTATTGATTTGCTTTTTCTCATTCTTCTTTTGGTGAGTTTAGGTAAGGGTTTGTCAATTTTATTTATCTTTTCAAAGAACCAACTCTTTGTTTCATTGATGCTTTATAGTTTTTATTCATAATTTCATTTCTTTCAGCTTTGATCTTGATTATTTTCTGACTTCTACTGGTTTAGGGATAAGTTTTTTCTTTTTCTAAGAACTTGAGGTGGAGCATTAGCTTATTTATTTGGAATCTCTCTAGTTTTTTTTTTTTTAATAGAGGGACAGTGAGAGAGAGAGAGAGAGAGAAAGAGAGAAATAAATTTTTTTAGTTTTTCATGTGGCCTTCATTGCTCTGAGACTTCTTTGTTCTGTACATGGTGCTGGGGTTCAAAGTCGTGTACTCACTTATGCCCAGCAAGCACCGTAACAGCCAACCCACCACTCCAGCCCCCTCTAGTTTTTTAACATAGGCACTTATCTTACTATTTCTGCTTTGGAAAATATAATTAATTTTAATAAAATAAGTCATTCATGTTTAAATATAAGAAATTTTAACTATTCTGTGTAAATAAATAAGTAGAACATTTTTTTTCATTTAAATATATGTCATGGAAAATTTCAATAGATATAATAAGGATAAATAAAATTTATTTGATGTACTCAATGATTTTTAATATCCTTTTTATTTGGTAATAATTTTTATTTACAAAAAATTTATAAAGATAGTACAAATTTCCCAAATTTTCCTTGCAGTTTCCAGTATTAATAATATATTTCATTCCCAAGAATTGTTTGACACCTCTATGAAACTAACATGGATATGTTACTACTTACTAAACTCTAGACTTCATTTGATTTCACTAGTTTACCCATTATATGCTCTTTCTATTCCACAGCCCAGTCCAGGGTACTACACTTCATTTAATCAGCAAGTCTTCCAAGTATACTCTGCCCTATAATTGTTGTTCAAAGTCTCTTTTTTTGTGAAGACTTTGATAGTTTGAAAAGTACCGACTGGCTAGGTATTTTCCAAGTAACCCTCAATTGGAATTCATTTGACATGTTTTATTGCTATTTTAGAATCAATTTTGGGAAGGAAACCTCAAAGATAACATACTGGTCTTATCACATAGCATCAAAGATAAACTGTCAGCATGATTTATCACTTCTGGGTCAAGACCATTTTTATTTACTAGGAACATCCCCTGTGAAGTTGTTTTCCCCTCTTTTCTACATTCTGTCCTTCTTTTGCCAGTCACTGAAAGTGGCTCATATTGAAGGAACAGCGGAATGAATTAAGCTCCACTTCCTAGAGTGGGGAGCATATGCATAATTCAAACATATTTCTCTAAGAAAGATTTGTTCCTTCTGCCTTGTTTATTTATTTAATCATTTATTTATATATTCATCAATTAACATATAATTATTTTATATTTTGTGCTGTTTTCAATAATATTATTTTGTTGTTCACTTTCTAACAGTTTTTGTCATTTGAGAGTTCTTTCATGTTCTTTATTTTCTTCTTTACTTTCTGACACTACAAAATGCTTCATACTCGCATTATTTGCCACAGACGTCAGATACCTGTTTTCCAAGGAACCCTTGTTTCTTTTATTAGAGAATGGTACTTACCTACCAATATCTTGTGGCTTATTTTACTAGTAACCACTGAATTGCCATTTTTTTCTAGGTCCCCTAGCAAATAGAGATAGGCAATTATATATGTAGACCTGCCAATATATATGCATGTATCTTTGATCATTTATTATTTTCCTATCTATATGATTATCAAATTAAATATGAATTTAGATTCATGTTTCCAACCCTAATAAAATATTGTGGTTTGTTTTAGCATTCTCCATTATTTATCTGTAGACTCATTGAGTTTTTAATAAAATAAAAGGATCCTGACTTCAAAAATTTTAGAAGCACTTGGTTAAAACATGTATCCCATTTAAAAAAATCATGCTTGGCACATAATAAGAACTCAATAAATAATGGTATATCTTAAGTTTCATCAAATTCATCTATCTTTTCATCATCATGATATATTCAAACCTTACCCATTATGGAGGGTTTAGCAATTATTTAACAACACAACCTTTGCCTTACATAAACTTTACACTGAACTTCCTCTTTGACATATCACATATCTAAGCTATGAAAAGCAACAGCTATAATTTTATTTCTATTAAACATCATTTCCAGCAACTTTAAGGAAATGTGCTTAAACTCTCCATTACTTTGAAAATTTGTTATATAATATTCTAATACTCTTAGTTTCCACTGACATTTTGAAGTGTTATTTCTCGCTATATTCTAGTATTTTAATGAGAACTTGCAAAAAAAGTCACAATGAAAATATAAACCATCTGTATCTTATATTTTTCTTTAATCCTTCACAATATATCATGATGTATATTGGGTCATTTTCATAGGTACATGATTTTTGTGGGCATAGAAAGCACCATTATCAAAAGGATGCTGTTCTTGTTTTAATGCTCTGTTGTTGCTGTCTTGGAATTCTTAATAATTTTTATCTCTGAACTTGTTTTACAAGTGAAGTTTAATAAGACAATGGAGTTTGCAGAGGTGAGGAAAAGTGCTAAACAGTGAGGATGGTTGTCTATCATGCAAGCGCATCCCTGGTTCAGTCTGAGGAACAATGAGCCTAAGGAAACCAGACCAGGATTTCAGCCCATATTGGTGTTGGTAATGATAAATTCAGCTTCAGAGTAGTGATAATAGCCATCATAGGAAAGAGGGAAGAGCATGGAATAAAGCGTTGTGTGAACGCAACACTAACTCAGCCATCCCCTACCTGAAGGTTATCCTTGCAGCGTCTGCACAAATATTAACTCTCCTGTCTGGGTGCAGGAGCAGTGTTTAGGCAGTAAAATATCAATAAATTAATACAGAATAAAAGTTTACATATGGATTGTGCAATAATACATATTGAAGATTTATTAGAATTTTACAAACATTTATAATATCTGTTCTTGAAAACTGTCAATAATTTAAAGCAAGGCTCAGAATAGAAATTATACGAAGGATTATAATGTAAAATGAAAAAGAATACTATCTTCATATGAAACTTCAGAAGAATTAATTATTAACTAGAAATACTATTTCAAAATTAATTTTCCTTGCAATTAGGATATAGCAATATAATGTGAAAAGAGACATTTTGAATTATATGTAAACCATGAAAACAGTTTTGAGTTTCCTGTACTATCTCCAAAAATTATATGAAATGTCAGAGGAAACTTTAAAATGCCATTATGTAAGTTTACACTTAAAATTAGATTCATAGTTATATGGAACTGAGTTGTAAGAGTTAAACCTTTTTAGAAATGTTTTTGTGAGAATCATTTCTTCAGATGTAATAAAATTTACATTTTGATATGATAACATCAGAAAATATCTTTTATGTTAATGAACACCAACTTTTTTTCTTATATATAGAGAGAGAGACTGAGAGAGAGAGAGAGACTGAGAGAGAGAGGGAGAAAGAGAGAATCAATTTTATTTAGTTTTTCATGTGGACTTCATTTCTCTGAGACTTTGTTTATGTACTGGTACTGGGGTTTGAACTAGTATATTCACTTATGCCAGGCAAGTGCAGTAATAGCTGAGCCACCACTCCAGCCCCAACACAAATATATATTTTTTTAAATTAAGAAATGTATTTTTGGGACTGGAGCAGTGGCTTAGCAGTTACGGCACTTGCCTGGGATGTGCAAGTACACGGGTTCAAACCCCAGCACCCACGTACACAACTAAATGTCGGAACAACAAAAGCCATGTGAAAAACTCAATAAAAATTGATTCTCTCTGTCTCTGTCTCTCTCTTTCTCACTGTCCTTCTCTCTTAAAAAAAATTTATTTTGGGACTGGAGTGGTGGTTCAGTGGTTTTGGCGCTTGCCTGGCACGCACGAGGACCTGGGTTCAAACCCCAGCATCACATACACAGCTAAGTGTTGGAGCAACAAAGGCCATGTGAAAAACTAAATAAAGTTGTTTCTCTCTTTCTCTGTCTCTCTTTCTTAAAAATTTTTATTTGTTGAACAATCAAACATGCTTCCAACAAAAAATATTTTATATGTATATATATATATATAAATATATATATATATGTTCTGTATATTAGATTTACCCCCCAAGAAGCCCCCCAATTATCCACCCTTATCCTTCCCCCTTCCTCCTCCCCAAAACATCTCTACAAATGCCTTAGGTTGTATGTCATTACAACTTTTCCGAATTTAAATCATGAGAATTGACCTCCTTTCTCAATGGCCAGAGTCTAGCTCCAGCCTCCACAGATGAGTGAAGGCATTCGACCCTTGGTTCTCTGGGTTATGCTGATTTCACTCAGCATGATTTCTTCCATAGCCATCCATTTACCTTCAAAGGCTGCAACATCATTGTTTCTAATAGCTGAGTAGAACTCCATGGTATATATGTACCACAGCTTTTGGATCCATTCATCCAGTGAGGGACATCTGGGTTATTTCCATAATTTAGCTATAGTAAATTGAGCAGCCATGAACGTTGATTTCGCTGTGTCACTGTATCAACACAAATATTTTTAACAGCTCCAGTAACAGTGAAACAGCAGTAAGTCTTGCTCAAAATAATAATTACTAAAATGTATTAGTGACCTTGAATTTACATAGATAACATTATGTTACTTTCAGTTATATTGATTGAAAATTAAAGTGCTCAGAATGGATCAAAGACCTAAATTAAGCCTGATAATTCTGATACTAGCAGAAGAAAACAGGGGAAATAGTTCAAGACATTGGTGTAGGGAATTATGTTCTGTACAGGATTCCAAAACACAGGGGTGGAAAAGAAAAAAAAAATGCCAAGTGAGATTACATCAATCCACAAAGCTTTGGCACAGAGAAGGAATCAATTGATGTGAGCGAAGAGACAATATAAAGAATGGGAGAAAATATGTGCCAAGTATTTATTTCGCAGAGGGTTAATATCCAGATTATATAAGGGACTAAAAAACTTAAAAAAAATAATAAATACATTAATTTTAAAATGAGCAAATGATATGAATAGAAACTAGAAATGTAGAAATGACCAAAAATGTTTTTAAAAGGGTTCACACCATCCAATAAATGCAATCAAAACTACAATGAGATACCATTAATTCCCAGTGAGAACTATTATGAAAATAAATAAACGAATAACAAATGCTATTGAGGATGTGAGGAAAAAGACACTCTTACACTGTTGTTGGGAATGTAAATTAGTTCAACCACATAAAGAGCAGTATAGGTTCCTCAAAAACTAAAAACAGATGTGCCATATAGTCCATCTATCCCAGTCTGGGTATATATAGACAAAAGAAATAAAATTAGCTTACCAAAAGGGAAACCTAGAGAAACTGGCAGACCTGTTCCTTATTATTGAAGGATTACTGACAATAGCTAAGACGTGGAATCAACCTAGGTGCACATTAACAAATGAATGGATGGGGATGGAGCGGTGGCTTGGTGGTTAAGGAGCTTGCCCGGCATGCGCAGGGGTTCAAACCCCAGCACCCACGTACATAACTAAGTGTCAGAGCAACAAAAGCCATGTGAAAAACTCAATAAAAATTAATTCTCTCTCTCTCTTTCTCTCTCTCTCTCTTCTCTCTCTCTCTTTAAAAAAAAAACGAATGGGTAAAGAGAACATGGTATACACACACAAGGGTGTGTTAGTCATACGGGAGAATGAAATGCAGCAAAATGAACTGAACTGAAGGTCATCATGTTAAATGAAATAAGCCAGACAGGAAGATAATTACTGCATGTCCTCTCTCATACATGGAAACTAAAAATGTTGAACTTCAAGTAGAGGAGTGATTAAATAGAGATTGAGAGGGAAGGGTGTGTATGAGGGATTAGAGAGAAAGGATGGTTGATCAGCGCATGCTATATGCACATATGGAAACTATTACATGATACTCCATTAATTTGTACAATTATTATGTATTAAGAAATGAAAAAGAAAAAAGAAGCTGCTTAAAGTATAAATTTTCATGAACTAAAATTGCATGCTAGACATGAAAATCACAAAAAATGACTATCAGCTTATCATATTAATAATCTAGTGTAGCATGTAAAATTAGGATGTGAAAATATTATTTTTACAATATATAATTGTATGTTGTAACTTGTGTTCCGGTATACCTCCTATTATGTTTTATAACTTATAAAACATCTATAAGGGAAAAGGCTTATTATATATTTAATATTCTTAACACTTTGAGCATTTTTATTCCCTGATTTCTGAACTGGGTCTTGTGTATTATGTAGCTTTCCCTGGATACATGCATGTCATCAAAAGTGTAGACAGACAGATGGATAGATAGACAGACAATAGATAGGAAAGATACTTTCATATTATAAATAAGTTTTGTCCTAACTGAAGTAATTCTGCTACTGATTATGATTGCAGTCTATAACCCTTTCCTAGAATTGGGAAAATAAAAGTTTTGTAGCCTCAATAATATGTGGGTTAATTTTTTTCTGGCATAGTAGTCATTTTATATACTTATACCAATCACTCATCACTTTGTGTAACAGTTTCACTCCAACATGGAACACCTAACTTTTAAAAGAAGATTATTACCAAGAGACTGAATTATTGAAGCTTCATGATCCATCAGATGCTGAATAATAAACTAGTTTAATTAACAGCAATTAGTTTTGATATTTCATTCATACATCACTGGGCTCAGCCACCAATTCAAAGTGCATGAGGAACTGTGAACAGGGACAAATTTGCTTTTTTTTTTTTTCTTTTTACTTTTGGGAAGTGACAAAACTTTTCTTTATTACTTTAGTTTTTTATACTTTCAAAAATAAATTTAATATGAAATATCTTCTTAATATTATTTAATTTAAAGTCTCACTATATTTTGAGCTATTACTGCCGTAATTGAATTGTTATAGTTCAGTGGGAAATGAAGGAAGCAAATAAACCAAACCACTCATGTATCTCCTACTATTGGCCAACTATAGTTTTAGGCACTTTTAAATATTTTATATTACACAAAGTAACTATGTTATTCTTAGCATAGTTGAAAAAACTGATATATAAAAACCATCAGATGAAGTGTCTGAGTTCAAAATAAGTGATAAAACATGCAATTTGAATTTACTATATTGATTTCTATGGTGGGGCCATTCTCATTATACCTATACCACACAGTCTCCTAGAGGTTTGTTTTTTTTGTGTGTGTGTGTGTTTTGGGTTTTTTTGTTTTGTTTTGTTTTGTTTTGTACCTGGGATTGAACTCAGGGGTGCTCAGCCACTGAGACACATCCCTAGCCCTTATTTATTCATTTATTTACTTAGAGACAGGGTCTTGTTAAATTGCTTAGGGCCTTGCCAAATCCCTGAGACTGACTTTGAACTTGCAATCCTCCTGCCTCTGCCTCCAGAGCCACTTTAATTTTAGTCCATTGCCTTTTGGCACTGGGAGGAATTTTGTATCTAAAGTAAAGTAGGCTAAATATAAATATTTTTCAATATAGACCCCTGTACCTCTTAGCATGAATTAGTTTCAGTCATTTCTTCTTTTTTTAATTGAGAAATTTGTTGTACACTCATGCAAGTTTTTCACAAAATAATATAAAATGCATATAGATTCTGAGGATTAAATTTACCCCCAAGTGTGCCCTCCCCAATTTCTCACCCTTATCCCTCCCTTCCCCTTCCCACAACATCTCTAAAAATGTATTACGATGTGTATCATTGTGCCTTATCTGGATTTAACACATGATAATAGACCTCCTTTCTCAATGGCCAGGGTCTAGTT